>CM076582.1:435575441-435682288 GCA_034641835.2 Pinus albicaulis | reverse complement strand
CACACTTAATTTTATATTTACAGTTATCCATTTTGTATTATGATGCATCATGATTTCATTCTTAAGATTTATAAATTATCTAATGATTTCTAATGTTGTGATTCATGAGTGGTTTCGATTTTTAACTTGAATATGTTTTCCAAAAAATTAAAATATTATGAGATTTTTGTACGCGGTGTTTCTCCACCATCTATGTATCCTGGCTTTTCAAAAATCTGGTGGATCCATATCTAGATCCATTTCTGTTTCCGTTTCCTGGTAGCTTATACGTATTGCTAGGTTACAGCCAGAGTTTGTAAATAACAGGATTCAGCAACTGCTAACCTTTGGCATTCAAGAAATTGTTCTGTCAACCTTTTTGGTTGCTTCATGAACTAGATCTTATTTTTGAAAGGGCGCTTCAGTTTTTATCTTTATTTGCTTTGGATGTTTGCATTGCTTACTGTTTGACCCATCATCTCCCATTCCTTTTCTGAAACAGTTGGGGAATGCTTTTATGGGTTGGGGCAGATTGTTAATTTGATGAAAGTAACTGTGCTCATACTATGATATACAAAATCTAGACGCCTGTGGTGATTTACCATTCTACAGCGTAGGTTTGAAACATTGAAATAGCATCCAACAATACTAAATTTGTTAGGGCTTGATTTCACATAATTAACCATTTTGACCCAATTACTCTATTAAAAGATATTCTGACTAATAGATTTTGGGACACCTACTCAGAATATGGATGACTATTTCAGTTAGCATGTGTGGAAAAGGATGATAATTGTGCTATTATAGGTAGTAATGGCTAAAGTTTAAGCACTGTTTGAAGCTTGAGCGTCAGTTTTGAATGATAAAATGCTTTATATATCTGCCATGACAGATTCTAAGAAATGGCTATGCGTATGTGGTTGAGAACGGTGATGTGTACTTCTCTGTTGACAAATATCCAAAGTATGGTTGTTTGTCTGGACGCAAATTGGATGACAATCGTGCAGGGGAGCGAATTGCAGTGGATTCACGGAAGAAAAATCCTGCGGACTTTGCTCTATGGAAAGTGAGTGGATGCGAGGAGGTTAAAGACTGAGGTTTATTTGCTTAACTTTTTTTTTCGGATTAAAATTACTGAAAAGCAATTCTGTTTTACCCTATTTGTCATTGAGTGCATAAGTTTTAAATTTCTTTGTAATTTCAGAGTGCAAAACCTAGTGAGCCTTTTTGGGATAGCCCCTGGGGTCCTGGTCGACCGGGCTGGCATATTGAGTGCAGTGCAATGAGTGCTGCGCATTTGGGTTACTGTTTTGATATTCATGGTGGAGGGGTGGATCTTATATTTCCCCATCATGAAAATGAGATAGCTCAGAGCTGTGCTGCTTGTAATGATAGCGATATACATTACTGGATTCATAATGGCTTTGTAACAGTTGATGCTGAGAAAATGTCTAAATCTTTGGGTAACTTTTTCACAATTCGTGAGGTAAGAAGCATTGTTCTAACCTGTTCATACAGATATATCTTTTGCCATTAATATGCTTGGAGATTCTTGTCTCTTTAGGCCAATTGCTAGAGCATACTTGTCCATATTTATGATTAGCTACAAGTTAGTTTTCATTGCAAAAGAACGTTATTTTGTTCACAAAAAAAGGCATGAATTACAGGTTCTAGAATCCTATCATCCGTTGGCTTTGCGACTGTTTTTAAGTGGCACACACTACCGTTCTCAACTTAACTACTCAAAATCTCAGTTAGAGAATGCATCAGAACGCCTTTTTTATATCTACCAGGTGTGAGAATCTGTTATACCTCTTTTGTTGGAATTTCTCACGTAGCGTTTATCAACTTACATCTCTCATTCATATGTTTTCCTTTCAATTTACTTTACTTACTGCGCACCTAACTTAGTTGCAGACTTTGAAGGACTGTGAAGAATGCTTGTCTGGGCATGTCAGGCAAAGCATTGCTCAACCTATTCCAAATGATATCCAAGACTGCATTAACAGGATACAAAATGCTTTTGCATCGTCAATGTCAAATGATTTGCATATAGGCATGGCTTTGGATGCAGTATCAGAACCATTGAAGATCATGAATGATATAATGTTTACTCGCCAGGTTCACATTCATATTCATGTTTTATGAAGCTATGCATACTAACAATAATTGATTTCTAGGCGATGCTAGATAATGATAGTATGCTTCCCTTATGAGATATCTAAAAGGAATATTCTTGGGGAATATTTCCTATTCATTGCACATATGTAAATATGGATACAAGTCAATCGAATCTTTAGAGCATATTCTCAGTAGTCCTCAAGTGTAATTCATAAAACTATGTTTTCCTTCTCTGTTTTTTTCAAACATGATCCAAGCATCTGTGGTACTTGTGCAGGGTCGTAAAAAAAAGCTAAGAATGGAATCTTTGGATGCCTTGGAAGTGAAAATTAGGGATATATTGAGTGATCTCGGGCTATTGTCTCCAAGTTATTCAGAGGTATATTGAAATAGCATGATAGTATGTCATCAAGTGTAATCAGCTTAAAAAGAGTTCATGAGAGGCAAGTTCCAAGTAGTACAAAACGTTATTCAAAGAAGGTATATTTTCTCTTACGAGTTTTTACACATTGAACCAATAGGTGTTGTTGCAATTGAAAAGTAAGGCGTTAAAAAGGGCAGGGATTACTGAAGATGAAGTGCTACAAACCATAAAAGAAAGGGCAGATGCAAGGGCCGCTAAAAACTATTCAGAGTCAGACAGGATCAGGAGAAAACTAGCTGTTTTGGGCATTGCCCTGATGGATGACCCCAGTGGTACAACCTGGCGCCCAACCATTCCTCTTGAAGAAGAACAGCATGTTACTAGTTAGTACGGTTGTTTATGGTGGAGAAAATTCTAATGGAAATGTTTCACAATTGCATGTGTGGAATCCATGTGCTTCTCTTCAGAGAAGAGCAGTCATATATTTTTGAAGAGTTATGGATTTTTCCTGTCACTCCATGGTAGTAGGTGTCAACCCTCATGACTCTGTCTTTTTCTTCCTTTTCAAATATCCTGTTACATTGCACAAGATACATGGTTCTGACAAATGTGATTACAGCAAGATCTTCTTGGAAACTCAGTTTCCAGTAAAGTATGTATGCAGCTGAATCTGAATTCAGGTATAGTTGGTCCCCATATTTCACCCTAATTTTTTTTTTCCCAGTTAGCTTCTTTGTTAGGTGCCTGCTGTGAGGCAAGCTTCTAAAATTTAAATAAAGGTAAAGGTCCCGATTTCCAATTACATTTGTTCATTGTCTATAGATATGTTTCATTATTGCAGTAGAACACTATGGAGAAATATGGCGAAATGCTAACCTTTTCTTCATCATATGTAAAAGTGTTTTACGTACTGATTTAGTAGTATGTATCCACACTTGATAAATGCAAGCAAATAATTATTTTCAATTTGAAGGGTTCAAAATTACTTTGATATTACTCATCTATAACTATATAAATATTATTTCCAAGTTGAAAATTCGCTACAAGAGCAAAACACACGTTTCTTGTCTTGTTTGTATTTGCATCTACACAATCTCCGAAGTTTATTTCTACTGTCTATTGACTGCATTCAAGTTTGAAGCTCATCCACGACATGACGGGTTGTTATCTGTTGCAAGATTATTGCAGCCATTTGAATTTTTATGTAAAAATCTAGTCATACGTGACATTGTGTTGTAGCTTGTATTTATTTATTTGCTATCCAGATAGAATAGCCTAAAAATCTGGCTATTATATTGGGCCAAATATCACATGGAGAATGTGTAATGAGACACTAGTAAATAATGCAATTCACATAAATGATCCTCACCATGGGGAATTTAAATGTTGTAAACATTTCACAGGTAAAATATTGTTGCAAGCATAATGAAGAGGCTCCTCTGAAAAAAAATAAAAAGCTAGCAGAACTAAACATGATATATTGAAAAGTTAAATTGTCAAAACTGTGACAACTTTTAGTGATGACACGCGAGCATGTGAAATCATGGGACACATGCCACACATTTCATTTCCATTTGTTCTGGGGTGGTAGACAAAGGCCAGTTGACTATTTTTAGAATATCACAACCTGAATGTAATCTATGAATCCAGCTTTATTGTAACTCTATCAAGCGACAATAAGTGATAAATAAATTATAATTTTCAAAGAAGCATCAACAATAATACCCTTATGAAAGAGGTTGGGTACAGCATAAGAGTGAAGAGTTGTAAGTCATATATATCTGCTTAGTCTAATATTCTCAATGTCAAGACCCATTTGTTGATTGATGTATTGTCTCGTAAATATCAAATTTAATATATTGACCCTTATCATAGTTTGTTATAAGACCAGCCTAGATCCATCTAACTCCGGATCTATTATGTGCCGAGAGGGATCAAATCTCTCGAGGTGCAAACCTTTCCGGTTTGCACCTCGAGAGATTTGATCCCTCTCGGCGCATAATAGATCCGGAATTAGATGGATCTAGGCTGGTTTCAGTCGTGTGCTGCCAAGGAAAATCTATCGAAGATATGATTAATTTTATCAATAATATGTAAATATATCAAATATTAATATAATCATGTTAAATATGCTAAATATTTCTGAGATTAACTTGGTCATTTTAATTTTAAATTTTCTTAGTTACTTCAGTTCGTTGAGATGATAAATATTGTTAATAACTATAGTGATAAAAAATGATGAAATATTTTTTTTGAATGCAAAGTGACAATAATAGTGTTGAAAGGTAGAAAATGTGAATAATAAGAATGTACTCATGTTACAAATAGTCTTCATTGTGATCAATCTCAAACTATTTTCTTCTACTCTTCTTATTGCCACCCTTGGTAGTTTTGTTATCTTTTCATATCGATTATATGAAAAAGAAAATTTAAATCGTAAACCATTTAAATATTTAGCTTGAGTTGTTGTAGTAAACATGATCCCTTGTCTCTCTTGCTCTCCAATATTAATAGGTTAAATTACTATAACACAAAAATCAATGTACATTGTCAATAACGTTTTGTTCTTACACTAAAATCAATGCATATTGTTAATCCAATCACTTTAAAATTAATGTACCATCATATATTCAATTACATCAAATCAGAAATGAACATGTACATTGAAATCAATGCACCTAATGCACGCAATCAAATAATATTAGAAACCAACACCTACACTGAAATCAATGCATTTACTCAAAGAAATCAAATAGGATTAGAAATTGGCATCTACACTGAAATCAATGCATTTAGTGCAAACAATAAAATAGGATTAGAAATAATCTACATTGAAATCAATGCATCTAGTGCAAGAAATCAAATATAATTATAAATCGACGTTTAAATTGAAATCAACATATCCAGTGCAAGCAATCAAATAGTATTAGAAATCACCACCTACACTGAAATCAATGCATCTAGTGCAAGTAATCAAATATCATTAGAAATAAATATCTACACTAAAATCGATGCATCTAGTGCAAATAATCAAATAGGACTATAAATCACCATCTCCACTTAAATCAATCCATCTAGTGCAAGAAATATTCTTTCCTCTCTCCACCCTCCATCCATATCTATATCCCCCTCCATCTCTTGTTTTTTGTCTCTCTATCTCACCCCCCTAAACACACACGCTCTCGCACTCCATATATATCATTCTCTGTCAATCACCCCCTCTTCCCATCTCTCTCTTCTTCTCTTTCTTCACCTTCTATCTATATCTCTATCTTTCCCTTCTCTCTCTCTCCCCTGATAATATCTCTCTTTCCTGCTTTTGTCCTCTCTCCCTCTTTCTCCATCTTCCTTATCACTCACTCTCTCTCTCTAGAAACCAACATCTACATTGAAATCAATGCATTTACTCAAAGAAATCAAATAGGATTAGAAATTGCCATCTACATTGAAATTAATGCATTTAGTGCAAACAATCAAATAGGATTAGAAATCATCTCCATTGAAATCAATTCATCTAGTGCAAATAATCAAATATAATTATAAATTGGCATATAAATTGAAATCAACACATCCAGTGCAAGCAATCAAATTGTATTAGAAATCACCACCTACACTGAAATCAATGCATCTAGTGCAAGTAATCAAATATCATTAGAAATAAATATCTACACTAAAATCGATGCATTTAATGCAAATAATCAAATAGGATTTGAAATCACCATATCCACTTATATCAATCCATCTAGTGCGAGAAATATTCCCCCCTCTCCACCCTCCATCCATATCTATAACCCTCTCCGTCTATTCTTTTTTGTCTCTCTATCTCATCCCCCTAAACACAGACGCTCTCACACTCCATATATATCAATCTCTTTGTCAATCACCCCCTCTCCCCATCTCTCTCTTCTTCCCTCTCTTCACCTTCCATCTATATCTCTATCTTCCCCTTCTCTCCCTCTCCCCTGCTAATATCTCTCTTTCCTCCTTTTGTCCTCTCTTCCTCGCTCTCCATCTTCCTTATCACTCTCTCTCTCTCTCTCTCTTTCTCTCTAAAAACCAACATCTACACTGAAATCAATGCATTTATTCAAAGAAATAAAATAGGATTAGAAATCACCATCTCCACTGAAATCAATGCATTTAGTGGAAACAATCAAATAGGATCAGAAATCATCTACATTGAAAACAATTCATCTAGTGTAAGTAATAAAATATAATTATAAATAGACATCTAAATTGAAATCAATAAATTCAGTGCAAGCAATCAAATTGTATTAGAAATCACCACCTACACTGAAATCAATGCATCTAGTGCAAGTAATCAAATATCATTAGAAATAAATATCTACACTAAAATCGATGCATATAGTGGAAATAATCAAATAGGATTATAAATCACCATCTCCACTTATATCAATCCATCTACTGTGAGAAATATTCTTCCCTCTCTCCACCCTCCATCCATATCTATATCCCCCTCCATCTCTTATTTTTTGTCTCTCTATCTCACCCTCCTAAACACACATATATATCAATCTCTTTGTCAATCCCCTCCTCTCCCCATCTCTCTCTTCTTCCCTCTTTTCACCTTCCATCTATATCTCTATCTTCCCCCTCTCTCCCTCTCTCTCCATCTTCCTTATCACTTTCTCTCTCTCTCTCTCTCTCCACCTTTCTCTCTCTATTTCTTTCTTCTTACCTCTCTCCTCCTCCCCCTCCAAGTCCATCTCTCTTTCCCTCCCTCTCTCCACTCTCTCACATTCTCTCTCTTCCTTCCTCTCTTTCCCTTTCTCTCCCATCTCTCTCTCCCTCTCTCTCTCTCTCTTCACCCACCAACTACGTTACTATATCCCTCCCTCTCTCCTTATATCTCCTTCCCCCCCTAATCTACATCTCTCCTTATTTGTCTCTTTATCTCAACCCCAAACATACATGCTCTCTCTTTGTCTCTCCCTTGTCACTCTTTCTCTCTCTCCACTTCTCACTCTCTATATTTCTTATTTACTACATCTCTTCATTTCCAACTCCATATCTCTATCGATCCCTCTCTCCTCCTCTCTCTCGTCCTTCCTCTCTCTCTCTCTCTCTACCCTCCAATACTCTCTCTTCCCCCGTCACTCTCCTCCTCTCTCTCATCCTTCATCTCTCTCCCTTTCTCTCCTACCTCCCTCTCTCTTTTCCGTCCAATCCTCTCTCTTCCCCCATATCTCTCTCTCTCTCTCTCTCTCTTTTCCCCCATCCCCCTTTCTTTCTCTCTCTCTTCCCGCCCCTCTCTCTCTCCAACTACATTACTATATCCCTCCCTCTCTCCTTGTCTCTTCTTCTCTCCCCCTTCTTTCCATACATCTTACTTTGTCTCTTTATCTCACCCCTAAACATACACACTCTCTCTCCATCTCTCCCTTATCACTCTCTCTCTCTATTTCTTCTTAGTTATGTAAACTAATGAACATAAATATTCGTAAATATAAAGCAGATTATGGAGTAAATATGAAAAGAGATTTTATTTACTTACCATACCTCTAGTTTATTTATATTTTTATTTATTTACCATTCCTCTTTTATTTACTATGGTATTTGGCCCATAGGCTTGTTATATAATTAGATAACTATAATGAGTAAATATAAATGCATTGAAAAGCAGATTATGGAGTAAATATAAATGGAGTAAATACCATTGTATTACGCTCCTCAGATTCTTGGTATATGAGAAGACACTCAACGACATAATACAACACCTGCTCAAAACATATTTCGAGCTAGTTAATAAGTGATAGTAGGTCAATTTTTTTATCAATTCAGCCCTAATTTTTTATGATTTAATTTTGTAAATTTGGATTAATTTACTATAATTTTCGAATTAATATTTTTATTTAATTATAATTATGAAAATAATTATTAAACAATGAATACAAATTTTTATTTAAATTGAATTTATTTACGCCATCCAAATATTCTTGGTCTCTCCTTCAAATCACAAATCGATCGTGGCTCCTCAAGCATCATTTAGAATAAAAAATAAACATGGAGTAGAGGGTTTTGTGGTTGATTCGCCCTGCAAAGAGGAGTTGAGGAGGTACTCTAATTATTCGTTGGCTGTGTGTTGTGCTCCAATTCTTCCTCCTCTTGTAAATAATATTGAAGAGACAGCTGAATTTACAATCACTTATTCCTACAGTTTATTGCACGAACATATTTGTTTTCTCTACAATTTTCACCGCAACCTTGGTGAGGGCTCAGTTATGAATTTGCGGTGGGTCTCTCCGGTGATTCGTAGATCTCTGATGCTAACACCAATCTCCGTGGCACTTGATATATTTCAAAAAATTCTATGTCACGAACCCTAATCTATGATGCAGTTAATAACTTTTGCGCTTTTATATCACAATTATAAGAAGATTTGAAGTCTAGCATTGGCTCCACAACACTTAAATACAACTATGACAGATTTTGGCTCACATCAAGTTTTTCTGAACTTCAAATTTTGGACAGCATCAGCAAGATTTATAATATGATTGTTAAAATTTATTTGTTAAGCCGACACTTAATTTTTTTTATTTTTTATTTTATTTTTTTTTAAATTTAAAACTTAAGCCGACATTTTGTATGAGGACATGACATACCTGACATCGGGGTCAAACTGGGCTGTAGATGCGCCTCTCGGCGCAATGATCATGTATACACTTTGTTAACATAACTTTTATTCTAGTATTTTGTTTTGAATTATTATAACAATACGAACATATAAAGGTGTAAAGATTAGTGCCATCTAGCACTTTTGCATGGGAAATTAGTCTTGCACCAAAGATCTTAAAGATTGATTGATAATTCATATACCTTGATATAAAGCTATTTGTTTGAAGTCCAATTCTCAATATTATTGGCATCATATTAGTTAAATATAATATTTATATAAAGGTTTTGATTTGTATTTAGATCGCATGTTTCACTCTTGCTAAAGAAATTTATTAAATTGTTCTTTTATCACTTATTTGGGTGTTTATTTCATTACTTCTAAAACGTTTCTTTGTTTCTTTATTACGTTAATGACATTCTCTATTTTTTGGTAGGCCAACACTATCAATAACAAATAGAGGATGCCCTTAAGGTAGGGCAATGTCATCAATTCCTCTTTATGGAAGGAATCACTCCACAAATCATGCTTATTACGATACAATGTTCAACATGTTCAATACAATGATATGCATGTGTATATAAATATTCCCTTAGGAGTATTCAAAGGGGCCTATGCTGATTACATTTATTAGTGGACTTTTTTCAGTGAATATGGTCACATTACATTTAATAATAAATTCACAATAACTAATTATTGAGTCTCATTCCATGTATATTGGCACTTCAAATTATTTATACTCCATATGTACCTAACATTACTTTAATTATCATCCCACGGTACATTACATTGCATCCTTCTTCATATGATATCCTTGAATAATGAGTGTAGGTCATATAATTGGATTTGTTAAGCATTGTACTCCACTAGTATCAACACATGAGCATCTATCCATACTAATGATATTTGGACATGGTGTCTAGCTTCTTCCTTGTCACTTCAACATTGACTATGGTTACTCCTTTGGTTCTTTGTTGCAGCTATGCTACTTTGATATTCTCATTCATTACTTGTATTCTTTCATTTACTACCATACTTCTAGTTCCATGTAGGCTCATAGTAGGTATGTTGATTCATGTAGGCTCATAGTAGGTATGTTGATGCTCACCAGTTTGCTTTGATGAATGTTGCTTCTCATGGTGGTGCCAATTGTAATATGTTGGCTATTTGTTCTTTCTTTGATTCTTCAGCTAGAGGTTCCTTTAAGTAATGTTGCTTTATATATTCTTCTTCATTTTAATGGTTTATTCGGGACACTCCTTTGGGTGCTTTTGTAGGTTCTTCACATTCAACCTCAAATTCCTTATTTGATGCGTTTGTAGGTATTGCAATGAGTTTCCCTACAATGATATCTTCATGTGTTGCCTTGGAATATTCTTGTTTAATAAAATAGTTGTCTTGCAATGTGATTCCCCACCACCCTCCCCCCCGTCCCTCCCCATCCATTTTACAAAGCGTCATAATTTTGTTTTACACATTAATATTAATTGTATGCAATGTATCCATCCAAAAATAATATCCACAACACCTATATCCATAGCATGAAATTTTGAATGCAAAACACATTTATTCATATTAGCCTTCAAATCTTTGGATCATTGAACAATCTCACCCTAAATCTATGTGCTTTGGATATGCTTTGTGGGGACTTACATTATTTTAACCTAGTCAACATTAATAATAATTGCACTCACTACTAGGGTTTATAAAAATAATGACCTCTTGTTGAGGACATCCATGAACTTGTAGTAGGAATTTTGCAATTGAATATAAACTCCTATGTTTCTCTTTATGTATTTTCAGTGCTTGCGACATTGTCCAAATATTTTTCACATGTTTTATTTGGAAGGCTCAATATCTTCCCAAGGTTAGGCAACTTTCGCCATATGAAAAGATCATTCTTTAAATCAAAGGATCACATGAGTTTCCAAAGGAGTGTTTTTGACTTAATATCCTTCATAAATTCTTCAATACTAGGTGTTGGAAAGTGTAACTACGTTTGGTCTTATGTATTTATGTAATGGAGAAGACAAATATAATAAGATCTATGTTTTTTAAAGCTTGCTTCATGGGTTTCATGAGTATGGATTTTATTATAGGTCAAAGACTTCTTCTCTATGTCCTTTAGTGATTTTCCATATTGTCTTAAATGTATTAATTAGAGTCATGTATATGAAGTGTCACACATGTAAAGTCAGTGATGTATGCCTAGACCTTGTCAAATCATGGCTCAAGAATGGTGCTAATGCCCCTGATCAATTTGGCGTTAGACTCGGTTGCAATACCTTTCCAAGTCGGTATATAAACAACAAGCAAAGTCGACTCATGAACTGTCACATCTCTTCATGGTCAGGTCGGCTTATTACAGGGCTTGACCACTATAAATAGACCACTGTGTTGCGCAGAACAAAGACACAACAAAGTTCAGACTCCTCTGAGATTTTCTGACCTAATCTCGGTGACAAGTCTGCGATGGCTTGAGGAACAGTTCTGTGATATAATGAGAAGGCCAGGACAGAGATAAAGTGCAGAATTAGGAGGTGGAACAACGAAGCAATCAAGGGTAAATATGTAAACATAATGTGAGTTCAGGGCTACAAAGAAGTGCAAAGTTAATTGGACAGATTGTGAAGTGCAGCAAGAAGGTAAAACAAGTACACCAAGTTTACAAGGTAATTCAAGACGTTCTAGAATCAAGAAAGAATGAAGAATATAATTAGAGACCGAGCTCTCTAATCCTAGTGTAGAAAGGTGCAAAACAGTGCAGGACATAAGTAAAAGAAGTAAGCTCACAAGTAATTATCAAGTAGAGAATTTGAATTAAACCTAGCCCTACCTAATTCTCAACATGGTATCATAGGTAAGGTGTTGAAGACAAGGGATACTTGACAAGGAGACACTCAAGGATTAAAGAACAAGATTCCATTTTTTTAGAAAGTATCAAAGTCAAGGACAAAGTTTGCAAGAAAATTCTCAAGCCATCTGAAGAAGACCTTTAATCTCATTCAAAGGATCCACTCATCAATGAGATAATCTTTGCCATCAAAGATTTATGACATTGAAGATATTGTTGGAAGACACATCATCAAGCACCATCCAACATTATCCAACGCCTTTGAAGACATCATCATTCCGAAGACATCCTTTATCATTAAGGATCCAAGGTCACCTACATTGAAGAATTCAATATAAGGAGTTCCTGTCATCATCTTCATCATCATCATCAAGGAATCTGATAGAAGAAGGAAGTCACTTTACTCAAGTAAGTATTTCTATGACCTCTTTTGAATCTGTCAAAATGACTTATTGCAAAGAGAGCAACAAATTCGTTGGGTCATCAAACTTTAGTGCATGGAAGAAGAGAACATATTTGAATCTAATCAAAGATGAAGTTATGGGCTACATGTAAGGATCTACAACTCAACCCTCAAAAGAAGATGCTCCAGCTCATGCCAAGTACATGAAAGGAGAAATCAAAGCCCATAGGATTCTCATAGAATCCATTGACTCACTCATACCCTATGTATCAAAACTAGAATCTGCAAAATAAATATATGAGAAATTGGTCGAGCTATTCTCTGTGAGTACTGCATGAGAAGTAATCTCTCTGAGACAAGAACTATACAAGATGAAATTGTCAAGAGAGGAAGGAATCACTTCATATTTTATGAGGATTTTTGAAATACGAGACTGGTTGCATGAATTGGGAGAAGTAAAGTATGATGGTGAAATGACTACAGTGGTGCTGAATGCTTTACCGAAAGAATGCATAAACTTCACTTCAAGATTATACGGGAAGAAAGATGTAACACCATTCTAGGATCTATGGTCTCTATGTAAGATAGAGGAAACAAGATTGAAATCCAAAAGATGATACATGATCAAGTGAAGGGAATCAAGCCTTTGCAGCCATGTCCAGGAAGAAAGGAAGATTCAGTAAACTTTTTCCTCAGAATAAAAGAAGAAATATAGACAAACTACGGTGCTTTGGTTGTAATGAACTTGGGAATTATAAAAGGGATTGTCCTAAATCTGGAAAGGACAAGAGGAAAAAGGAAGAAGCCCATGACATAGATGAAAGGGAAAAACTTGATGCAAAGAAATCTAAGAAAGAAGTGAAAGATCTCTATTATGATTGAGATCATCTTCCTCTTTAAGTGATTTCCGTTGGTTGGAAAATAGTATGATAGGAAGTGTTGTGGATCATTTGTGAAAATATGTTAAAGTATTAAAATTCTTATGTTTTAGCATTAAAAACATTTATGTTGATATATGGGAGTTAAAAGTTTAAACACTTTAAACTTTATGAAAGTTGGTTCCGCATTTATGTCTAAAGATTGATCAATTTGCTGGGCAGAAAGCGTTGAAGGTTTAAATTTTTATTAAAAGGCCCAACCCACAGGCACAACCAGCGCACACAATAATAAGATGAGTGCCTCCGCAGTTGACTGGGTTGACTGCGAAGACAACATAGATGAACGGTGGAGATTGAGTGCAGGGGGACCAGCCAAAATTTTCCTCCGTACCTCGAGACCCCTCGCAGTGACATAGGGCGCTGAGTTGTTCACAACTATCTTCCACTTCGGGTGAAATCAATGGCTCATTAGCGCGTCATGTAAACATTAAAATTTAAGGCCGCACCACCTATTTATACAAAATTCGCATTTTTTTTCAAATCATTTGTGATTAGTTTATGCTACGTCCTGTTTTAGTTTTCTGACACCCTAGTAAAATTGACCACCCTGTGAGTTGTTATTTGCAGTAATTTTCAGTCATGGCTAAGTGTTCGTCCTTGTCAGGTTCTGCTAGTCATATCCCTCTCATGGACACCAAGGGGGATATTCAAGATACCCTTTGTTCTATAATTCATCTTTCGTTTTATCAGCAAGTCATCCTTAATGACAAAGCCTCCCCTGTTTATACTGCCATGGTCAAATCTGGAGTACTTTCTGCATGTATCCCAAAGACCCACCTTTTTCCTGAATTTATCTATTGGTTGGTGTCAGTCATGTACCCTGGGAAATGTTTTGTTATGAATTTTCAGGGAGAGAATGTTTTGCAAGTGTCTACCCAGCTAATCCACCAAGCCCTTTGCTATCTTGAGTCAGAGTCATCCATTCAGTTCTTCGACGATTCTTTGGTAACCTATTATGATAATATTGCAGGTGAAGAGTTTAATCGGTTCATATACTTTTTGAAGCCAAACATGAAGCAATTTCAACAGGACAACAAAGAGTTTGCTATGGAGATTTTTGAAGCAGAAATTCGATCAGTATTAAGCAACATTGCGAAAATTCACAGCAAAGATGATGATAGTACAATGGATAAATCAATCTTGGGGATGTTTTCCATGATGACGAAGCTGGGAATAGTGCTGGATATTCCATCATATTGGCAGGAAGCAGTTAATTCACAGCTAATGAGCCTTTCATTAGTAGGTTCTTTTAAATTCCTTCATTGATTGTCTACTTGTTCTTATATCAAAATGTGGAAGAGTTCATGCATCTAGGTCTAAATATTATGGATATAAACAAGAAAAGGCAATCAGTAGTGTTCTGGACAGATGTAGTGAGAAGAGAGAAAAATGAAGCTATATTGTTTGATTTTGCCAGTTATTTCATGTCAGTTGCATATAAAATCTTGAATAAAGTTCCTTTTCCCTGTTTTTTACCTAAAGCTCAAGAATATTTACATTTAAGAGTAAATTTCAAATTTGGAGATTGGTTTGTTTTTGAGGATTAGTCTGAAATTAGGCTATATGGAGCAAGTGATGAGCCTTATAGACTTTCAACGTTTGTACCTATGAGGCTATTTTCCTTGGAATTTATTCGACAAAGCCTAAATTTTGATTAGGTTCACTTTTTGTCCATGAAAAAGGGGCATATGTACAAACTACCCATGACTGCAGGCCCTTTCATAGTCAATATGAGACAGGCATTTGAGGAGGTTACTAAAATGTTAGATGAGATGCATACGCTGTTAGGGGAAAGTTGGGCTTATGACCCTCACATTGTAATTTCGAATAGAAGAATTGAGAATGGGTATTCATCTTTCATTCATGAAAGTAGGCCTGATTTGGAGAAGATAACAAGTAAAGGTGTGGTGAGTTCAATAGGTTCAAACATTCAGACCCCTATCATATCAAATAAATCAAACAAAAGAAGCAAAGAAACAATGATTGATTTAGATGACGAGGAGCAAGGAGCTAAGAAGAGGAAAAAGTTTACTGAAGAATATACATCTAACCCACCTGGTTTTTCTTTACATTTGGGAGAAGGAAAAAATGTTCCTGCTTCACCCAGGAGTCATGAAATCTCTCATGAACAAGTACCTCTGATCAAACAAATGTTTACACAAATTGAAGAAAGGAATCAAAAGATGAAGGCCAACATGGAGGCCCAAGCTGAATTTCAAGTTGCTCTGGATCAAACAAGAATTTTGACTGTCATGGATCCTGAGAAAGATTAATTCAGAATTGCCCTGTCACATCCTACAGACATGTCAATAGGTTCTTCTAACAATTTCAATACTGTAAATGTGACTGTAGATGTGAAGAAGATTCCCCTGATGGATAAGATGAATTTACATCTGCAAACTGGTCAGTTCATTGTGAATGACCTAAAGAAGACCAATGCAATGGCAATGAAGGCAGGAAATATGTTGGGAAAGGTACTTAAGCAATTAAAGTTAGAGAAAGCTAACTCAAGAGCTTTAACAATTCATAATGATGAGCTAAAGAAAATCATTGTAAAGATTGGAGTGGACCCTAGTGACAAGACTGCTATACATAAATTTATGTAGAGTGCTGAAGCAGAAATATTTACATTGAGGAAAAATATAAAATTGCCTACAGGAGAACATTCTATGGATGCAAAAGTTGCAGAAGTGGAGAAGGAAAAGGAAAAGATTTTACAACAACTCATGCAAAAAGATGACGTAATTTCCAAAATAAAGCAAATTGCAATATCACTGCAAAATCATATCAATAACCATAGTTGTACTTTTGTTTTTCCTACAGGTAACGAAGATCCACAAGCACAAATTTTTCAATTGAATACTGAGTTGCAGATGGCTGAAAGAGATCGGAAAAAGGCTCAAGCAGATTTGGAGACTGCAACAAAGCTTATTCATGTCATAGAGAATGAAGCTGACAAGTACAAAATGGATATTCAGAATGTTGATGCTGAGATTAAAAATCTCAAAAAAAGACTAAAAGGAAACATTTCACTGATACAAGCCAAATATATCATTTGGAATGATATCATTTCAGAAATGAAATCAATTTGGAGTTGTTTGAAGATAGTTGCAGAGGAGTAAAGTCCTATCAGGGAATGTGAAGAACCAGTCATGACAGATAAACATAAGGCAATTAACAAAGCTATCTGGGCTAGAAGGTTCATTGACTTTATTAATTCTAAAAAAGATCAGGAATTAGAAGAGAATGACATTAAAGACAAGACCTTATATGCAGTGGAGATCAATAAGATGATTGTCAGAAATGATCATAGAAAAGCTACAGAAAATAAATTGATGGAAATTAAAGAAGCAGCAAGTCAGTTTGATAAGTTATTTGAAAAATTAACAAGAATAGGTCTACCATCATGTTGGGGAGATGAAGGAAATCTTTTGCCATGGGATTCTTATGAGAATTTTCTAGTTATGGCAGAAAGTAAAGTTGACAACAGGCATGAAAAAACTCAGGTGCTTAAAGGGGAAACAATGGTCAACTTTCTGCAGAAACATTTCCAGCTACTATGGTTGGTAAAAAATCTTTTCACAGAATGACCATCCTATAATTGAATTACTGCATTCAGATTGGAGTATCACAATCTAACACATTTGCCCAGGATAAAGGTAGAGATATGGAAAAAGTGCAGAGCTTGGACAATAGACTTGCCAAAAAGGTTTTCAGTATTAAAGAAAGACAAATCAGCTGACCAAGGAAATGCATCATCAACAATTCCTATAGATTAGGATATATATATTTTTACATTATATTACTTCTTCAAAGACAATGTAATTGTAATAAGACATTTTCAAGGCATGTAATAGATAGCCTCCGAAGTCCTAAGTAGTTGTGGTAGTTAGGATTGGTTACAACAGTTCCAAACTGTTTTTTACTGTATTTAATGTAATTTTCAAGAGGAAGAAAGGTTCTGATTTTTTGACCTTCAGATTATAATTTTGTACTCAAAGTTTTCAAGGATTAATGAATGAGAAGCAAGTTTCTGGAATATGTTTATGTTGATATGTGTTCAAGTTTTCATTCTGTGTTTTCTATCTTTGAATAAAACGAAGTAATGAGCAGCAGGTCTCTTTTTATCTATGTAAGAAATAGTTAAAATCCTTAATTAGCGCTCCTTCACTTTAACTCTTTCTTTCATATAATTCTTCTGGGGTTTGAGATGATATATTATCTATAACAGCACATCAGTTTGGACTTCCTTCTTTCATTTTCTTCTGGTCATTTCATTCAACATAAGGAAACGACAACATTGTGAGAAGTTCATTATATTTGATATTTGACGGCTTTATGGTAGATACTTGAGGGTTATTAAACAGAGACAAATAATTTTGTGAAATAATCATATAAATGGCTTAAGCACTGATTCCTTATCATAGCTAAGGGATTGTCTCTTAAGATACAACAGGAAGCATTGTATTTTAATAGCATCATGACAAAAGCATGGAAGGAGCACTTTTCTTAGAAGAAGTGGCTCCTAGGAACCTCACTGATAACAACATTGATGGAAGATAGTCATCTGGATCAAGGGTCATCTAAGAAACGAATGTTGACACTTTCTAATGGAGTTCTCCTTGGATTCACTGGTTAGGAAGGAAGCAAAAGTTTTCATTGGGAATTCTATCTTGCATAATTCGAGGATTAATATATGATGACGTATTGATGAAGAAGATCAAGGGAATGATATTCTTCATTCTAGAAGATTGTTGTAGGATGACTCAAAAGGTTGAGGTACATATATGTTGACACTGGATAATGTGAAGTCATGTCATATGGTTGTAGGTGATGGACTTCTCCCGTTAGAAGTATGATCAAAGGAAGGATGATCTTTTCCGGTGCACAGGCTATCATTAACAGATGAAATCAAGTATATCCTCATATGGAATATGAGGTGTTTGTATACAAACAAGGAACCAGATACTGGAAGTTCTTGGGAATGAAGCTGTGTGGAGAAAGAAATGAAGAGATCAAGAAGTGCAACTATGTCAAGAGGCGGTTATCATCCAGAAGCCAAGAAAATGTGACTAGGAGATCTCCTGGGAAGATATGTAGACTCTAATAGAATTCTGGTAAAGAAGAAGACCCTTGACAATAAATATCTTTAGGAGATGTGTCAATCTGAATAAAGGATGTCGATGCCTACAAGAAGATATCATGGCGAAAGATCCTCACTGAGGTGACTTTTGATTTAAAAGTTTTTGTGTATATGTTTATCTGGATAAGTTTATGCAGGGTTGCCAACCATGTGGAAGGATGTAAGATCCTTGGTATATGGTTCTAAGGAAAACAACATGGCATAAAGGTGGACCAGATGAGAAAGACTGATGAATCACTTTCTAGTAGATGACATGACTCATGGATGAAAGTGATGGATGATTTGTGCCCTATGAAGCTAAAGTTGAAGATTCCTCAAGATCGAAATCCATGACATCGAGGGGAGGAATTATCCTGATGGTAAGTTTCATACTCGGAAGAAACTGGCTAATTCCTAAGAATGAGCTTAGGTACATTCCTTGTACATGAATGAGTACATTCCCTTGTGGAATATGTCCTCATTGGCTGAGAGAGAGAGATAGACACATCATTCTGGTCTTCAACTAGGAAGACAGAATGGAGGATTGGGTAATCATCTGGCATCTGATACTCTTTGAGAATGAGATAGGGCATTTAATCTAAGAGTAGTCGTGGACTGATATTCTTTGAGGGCTAGATACCCAAGAGAAGAATAGTCCAAGAAGGTCATACTTTGGGAAGACTCTAGTGGAGTATGTACCTTGGAGAGACAATGACGATGGTGTCTATAAGTCATGTGTCTCACCAACATTGTAGCCCATTGTCTCATTGAGAGATGGGGTTGTTAGTCAAGGCCTTGCACTAGGACAATGCTGGTTGATATGATTCTGTATAGATGCGATTACCAATCTGATTCTTCTTATGAGATTCTTCATATTGAAATTAACCATGTACCATTATGAATACCTCCCTATTTAAGAGGGAGTGTTGGAAAGTGTAACTAGGATCGGTCTTCAGATTGAATTTGTAATGAAGAAGACAAAGATAATAAAATCTATTTTTGTTAAGCTTGCTTCATGGGTTTCATGAGCAAGTATTTTATTATAGGTCAAAGAAATCTTCTTGATGTCTTTTAGGGATTTGTCATCTTGTCTTAAATGTATTAATTAGAATCATGCATATGAAGTGTCACACATGTAAAGTCAATGATGTATGCCTCAAGACCTTGTTAAAACATGGCTCAAGAATGGTGCTAACAACCCTGATCAAATCATCGTTATACTCAGTTGCAATACCTCTCCAAGTTAGCCTATAAACAACAAGCAAAGTCGGCTCATGAACCATCTCATCTCTTCATGGTAAGATCGGCTTATTATAGGGCCTGGCCACTATAAATAGGCCACTGTTTTGTGCAGAACAGAGACATAACAAAGCTCAGACTCCTATGAGATATAATGCGAAGGGTTGGACAAAGATAAAGTGCGGAATTAGGAGGTGAAACAACAAAGCAATCAAGGGTAAATTTGTAACATAATGCAAGTTCAAGGCTACAGAGAAGTGCGAAGTTAATTGGACATATTGTGAAGTGTAACAAGAAGGTAACACAAGTACAAGTTTATAAGGTAATTTAAGATGTTCTAGAATCAAGAAAGAATGAAGAATACAGTTAGAGACCGAGCTCTCTAATCCTGGTGAAAAAAGGTGCAGAACAGTGCAAAAAAGAAGGATCAACTTAAGGAGTCAAGGAAGAAGCAATGACAAGGTCTTGGAGGCATACAAGGGTCAAGGGTTTGTGTCATGGTCATGGTATTTGTCAACTGAAAGTCTATAAGAAGAATTTCTTGTGGGTTTTCCTCTCCAAGAGGGAGAGGTTTTGGCCCTTGGTTGAAGAGCCTAAATTTGTGTCTCTTGTGTTTTGGTAATTGACTTAATGAAAGACATAATAAGCTAAGAAGAGAAGACATAAGTAAAATAATTAAGCTCACAAATAATTATCAAGTAGAGAATTTGAATTAAACCTAGCCCTACCTAATTCTCAACACTAGGACCATCAGATTTTCTTGTAAAATATAGCCTTGGAGAAACTAAAATATAGAACCATATTTTGAATAAGTAGCTTACTTTTGGATGAATATTTTTTGTGTAGTTGGGGTTTTGAACGCCAAAGAAAAATGGTTGTAACTTTTTTAATACAACTCACTTTTATGATATAATAGTCAAATTGAAGTTGTTAACATGTTTTTTCACCTATCTTAGGTCTAGCTACAATTTATGCAACCTATCACAATTTATATGTGCCAACACATTGGAAATAAAGTCATGGCTTTAATAGGAAAAAAAAAAACCTAAATTAAATGATGATTTTAAATCTACTATATATTAACTTTTCAGACTTCAGTTTGAGCTTTTTCATTTTGAAATTGTGTATTTTCTTAGAGTCTAGATCTACAAATTTTTTTAATCATGTACAAAAGAACTTAGAGATTGATACAAGTGTTGCAACACTTATGTTTATCTTGAAAATTTTCAAAAATAAGAAGATAAATTATTTTCCTTTTTGACCATGAAGGCACATTGATACCACTTGCAAAGAATCGCAGTAGATAAAATTCATAATAATAATTGAACCACACAATATTGAGCACCGAAAGTAAAGAATAATCTTATGTTAGGACAACACCTAAACTATTCCTTATTGAAGAAATTACTTGACAAGCCACACTTGTTACAATACAATATCCAACATGCATAATACACGCGCACGCGCACGTGAACACACTCAAGACACACTCTCCCATTAGTACTTTTTGGGACCTAGGCCAACTACCATTGGTCATCACATTTATTTCCCACCAATGTCTTAGTGGGTCTTATTTTGTAGGTATAATTACATCACCTTAATTAATGAGTGAGACAACATAAACGTGAGCATTGATTCCAACATTCCCATAAAATCAAGATCCATGACTAGATGATGAAAAACTAACACTAGAGACAAAAAAGCTGAGCCAATCCCAGTTGATCCCAGAGGGTTAGAAGCATTTGTTGATGAATGGACTAGTAAAGGATCGATATGAAGATCGAAATGTAGCTAGAGCACATTCTTTTCCATACCCTGTGGCATCTCTTCCTATACAAACTTCTTTTCACTATGCTCCATTTCGATATCCAAATACATATGCATAATGTACGGAGGTTGGGGCATCACTAATCTTGGGGGAAAATACCTAAGTAAGAGAGGCAAAGGTGGCATCAGGATTAGATTAATCTTGCCTATAAATAACACATAAGGAATTTAAGGCAAATGCAATAGAGGGAGCAACAATAGAGTGAGAAGATGTACCATTTGAACTCAAGATTCTTATTCTAAAATTGATGGGCCACTAAAGTCAACTGCTTATGTTTATGTTTTTTCAATTGGATATGAATATGTGACCGGTGAATCTCTTTATTTAATTGGGTTAACTTAATAAGTTATCTAACTAGATCAATTGGCTTGTACACTGAATCTATAACTTAATTTGTCTATTTGGGTTTTCGAGTTGAAAATAAAAGGGTTTCTAAGGATCATATTGGTAGGAATTATTTAGTGTTAGAAGGGTGGTTGATAAGGATCTTATTGGGTTTATTAATGCATTATTACCTCAATCACAAAGGTCTTTGATGGTGGATAGGGTTAGCAATCAAGGGACAACCTTACATAAGCTATCTCTTTGATAGGGGAGGGAACCAACCTATTTACTTGACTAGAGAAAGGACGATGAACTTAGTCGCTCGAGAAAAACCAAAGGGTTTTAAAACTCACCCTAATCGCTTTGGTGATGAAGAAGGGAAAAAATATAGGTCTTTCTTCACTTAATGCTTCAATAGTGCAATTACATATATAAGAAATTTTAATTACCTACACTAACTACTTAGTAGGTCATTTGATGAATATGACCACACTAGATTAGTTATCCTTGTTGAACAAATTGTTTTTATTGATATAAAAGGGCTTATATCATTGGTATTATATATAAATATATAAGTATATTAAAAAAAGGGTTCTTGTGAAAAAAGAAAGTCAAGAAGTGAAATGGTGGTTTCAAACCCATGGCTTAGGAAGCCCTTGGTAGTTGGAAAAGTGAAATAAAAAGAGGAATTATTTAATTAATGAATTGATATGAGCTTTTGAATTAACATATATTTTTATGAAGGAGTATGATAATGTATTAAAAGAGAAATCATTAGAAGGAAATTGTGCATGAGCAAAAAATAATTTGTAGAGTGAACGAATCATCTTTGCATTTTTGCTATAGTTTTTTTTCTAGGCTACTTCAAATGGTGGAATTTGGAACATATTGAGAAGAGAATAAGGAGAATATATGATTAAAATTTTAGATCTTGGTTCACTATACTTTCAAATATATGTTGTGGAAATTAGGGTTTGTGATTAGTCCTGGAATCTATTTCAAACAAGTCATTTTGAGGTTTTCACTATAACTTCTTTTCTGGGATGTTTTATACTGTGAAACTTTTAGGAGATGAAGGTGATATCTCTTGGTACAAGTAGTCAAAATATTAGAAATTTTACCATGATCCTTTCTTATATTCCCTGTGAAAGTTAAGGTTTCTGAGTGCTCTTGAAATTAGTTTTAAATAGGTTATTTTGGCATTTTTGTTATAACATATTTTTTGGGATTTTTTGGATCATTAAATTTTGACAAGATGGAGGTGAGATATATAGGTACATGTGATCAATTTTAGACATTGGTTCGTTATAATTTATGAGATATGCCTGGTGGAAATTAGGGTTCCCGAATTCTCCTGAAATCGGTATCAAATAGATTAGTTTGGTATTTTCGCTGTAACTTATTTTATGTGATGTTTCAGAGTATGAAATGTTCATAGATATTTATACGTCAAGTAAAAATTTAAGATTTTGGTTCACTATACTTTTGGAGATATGCCTTGCGGAAGTCAAGGTTTCTAAATGGTTTTGAAATTAGTTTTAAAAATGCCAGCTTAGACTTTTCATTGCAACTTCTTTCATGGGATTTTTAGATTGTGATTTTTCCAAAGATATGATGAGAGATATAAAAGTGCCTCAGGTAAAATTTGAGAATCATATTTTCAAAATTGGAAATGTGGCATGTTGTACATGCTCATTATTGGGAAGATGCCAAAAATAACAAGCTTTGGGAGAGTTACCATAAATTTCATTTGGAGATTCAAATTTTGGTTAGATATGGCGAAGGTAGAAGTAGTGAGTAGACCCAGTGAAAGAATGAGTAAAAAACAAAATTGATGAAGAAAGAAGAAACAAGCATACTTGGTGAAGGTAGAAGTAGTGAGTAGACCTAGTGAAAGAAGAAGCAATAATAAAACTTGATGAAGGAAGAAGAAACGAGCAGACTTGGTGAAGGTATAAGTAGCAAGTAGAGTCGATGAAGGTAATGTGAATGTTATCATTTTTGAAGGAGTTATATGCACTAAATAAGAGTTTTAATTGATGGTTGTCTCTCAAAGAAAGAGACTGGTTTCTCCTGCTAAGTTGGTGCTTAGCATTGGGGATTGGTGTCTCTATTAGGTTGGTGCCTATGAATATTTGCAGTAGTGGGGATTGGTCTCTCCAGTAGATTGATGTCTACAAAGATATGTAAAAGTAAGTTGGTTCTTGACAGAGTTTGTACGTGGGGATTAGTGTCTCTAGTAGGTTGGTGCCTATAAAGTGTTATAAAATGAAAATTTGTGGTTTTCTCTTAAAAAGGTTTCCACGAAAATCTTTTGTTCCATATTCTGCAACCGATAGATCTTATATTTGATTGTTTTATTATGGTTCAAGAAAATTTAAATAAGTTGAAAATGTCTTATACTAATTCACCCCCTCTCTTATTATAAGAGTGTGCTACATAATCCTCCTTAAGTATATTGCATTTTAATTGATAGATATTATTGTCTACCAACAAATATTTTAAATATTTTATATTGTATTTTCTTAAATTGATAAACATTATTTAGTTGTTTAGACTTTTTGTATTATTATGCATTTTTTTTATAAAGTTGCACAACATTGGATATTTAATTTTTTATTGATAAACTCATTGTACATGTATTCTTGACAATTCACCTATACTGATTTTTACACTTTTAATAAAGTGCAATATTTTACATTGATGTTTTCTTTTATTGATTCAAAATGTCAAATTTAGATCTTAGGAATATTTGTATTTTGAAATAAACACCGGCTATAAATATCAATCACTCATCAAATATATATTAAACATTTGGCAACAATGTTGTCATGGTTTATTCAATAAGTATAAATATATTTAAATAAAATTTCATCTAGATTTTCTTTTAGTTAAGAAATATATTAAAAAAAAAAAAACAATTATGCTTATTTACATATTTAAGAATTTAAATTTTGTACTATAATGCTTAAGTAATATCTATTTTTTTTTAGTGTAATCGTTTCTTACCAACAAAATCAAATTTGTAATCCTTAATTTCATAAATTTTAAAATCTTATAAATATTTGAGTAACTCTACTTAATTCACATAAAACTTCATATTTTTTGTTTTGTTTTTTGAGATGTATATATTAAAATAAATATTTGCATTATATAATTGTAAGTTTTGAGTACATAAATTTATATATAAATTTTACTATGCATTTTTATTGGAAGTTGAAGTTCAACTATATTCTCTCAAATTTGAGAGATAAATCGATATTTTTACTTTAAAGAAAGTATAAATGTTCGCATAAATGCCTCAAATAAAAAGTAAATCTCAATTGACACTAAATCAAGTTATGAAAATCGCTTCATTATAAATATATTAATGTCATCTACTGGATATACGTGCTTCAATAAATAAAGTTACCATTTTCTCAAAATGCATTCTCATCTTAAAACCCAAAAACCATATCTAAGATAAACTTATAAGGTTAGAGAGGATATAGGGTGAATTGAAAAAAATTGGAGGGCTAGAGCCCAATTTGTAAATTGTAAATTTCCTGTATACATAAATTACTCTAATGTTTCTTAAAACCTAGGTGCTATTAACATACTCTCCATGATTAATACTCCTTAAATTTTAAATTGTAGATTTCTTGTATAAATAAAGTCCTCTAATGTTTCTTAAATCCTAGGTGTTTCTATTGTAGTCTCCAATTAATTAGTTCTCCATGATTAATAATTCTTAAATCCTAGGTGCTTTTACCATAGTTCCACGATCAATGCTCCTTTAAAATTACTAAGGAGTATGTTCCTATATCTACTTTGGGAATTACTTACCATAGTTCTCTTCTCCCAATATGAAGAAAAATAATGTTAATGACTTATTTATTGGTGACATTGTAGGTTGTGTTCTACTTTGAGTAGCTTGGTTAAGTTGGGAAACCATCTAGTTGGAAGTGGAAGGACATCTTGTCGCTTTTTTTTTCTTTTCTCTTGTTTCTTTTTTTTTCTATATTTCCACATTTTATAGAAGTCTTGTTGATGTCATGCTTTCTTCTTACAATTCCACACTTTACAAATTCTTTTATCTAATGTTTGGTGGTATATTATTGCAATCCTATTTGTAAAAGAAGAGTTCATTAGGGGAATTTTGAGGTATAAAATGGGCTTCCTAAGGAAATAATAAAATAATATTTATAAATTTTCAATTCACTTTTTTCACCACAATCCATGTAACCATAGTTAAATTCAATTCAAAAGTTATACCAAAATAAAATTAATAAAAAAAATTGTATTTATATGACTATAAATACGAACGGGCTTTTCAAGAAAAAGTTATTATCATTGAACAACTAATGCATTTGTCCTTTGTACTTAAATAACATAAAATAAAATATAAATATAAATTTATAAATTCTTAGTTATATTATATGCTATTAATTATAATTTATATTATTTAAATTGTATAATAGCATGTAATTAATATACTATATAAAAATAATATAATATAATAAATGTATAGGGATATGCATTGTTTCTTTCAAGAAATATGAAATGACAATAATATATTTTTATTCAAAACATGTGAAATGACATTCATTATTAGTACTTTACTTTGACTTTAAAAGTACTTAAAGCACTACCATGGTTAACCATGAGTTTTTATCCACCATTGAGAACGTGACAAGTAAGTACCTTTAACTCAAGCAATGCCACCTCAACCATTATGGATGATGTCATCCCCTAAACTGTGATTGGTTCTCATAAAGTGAATTTTGATTGTACATTTTCCTTAAGAGGCCCATTTTAGACCTCAAAATTCCCCTAATGGAACCTGCTAAGAAGTTCACCTTTAGTCACTCCTCCTTATTATACGTGGCATACATCAAAAGCTCTGTAAATTTCGTCTATAATTCCTCCATATATATGTGTCCCTACTTGAGGTTATGGAATTCATGGGTTTGCTTGAAACTAGAAGGCAGACTTACTTACAAGATTGAATATGTTAGGTAAATCAATGAATCAATGTCACATTGTTTAGCAAAAGGGGAGAGTGGAAATGGTCTTTGCAAACCTTCTATTGAGAAATAATCTTATGGGTTGGGGCTGTCCCCCATACGCCTCCTCCCAAAATATTACGTGACTTCAAATACAAAGTTTGATCGTTTTCTATTAAGATCTAAGGCGGAGGTGTGGCGGTATGTGTGCTGGTTAGTATGGGGGAGGTCGCGGGTTCGACCCTGACCTCCACCCAACCATACATAAAATTTTTCTCCTCATCATACTTTGGATTTTTCCATTATTAACCACATCAATTGGCTCTCCACAAACCAATAAAATTGTGCCATGTGCCCAGAAATTCTGGCCACCCAGAAATTGATAAGTGTCATCACCTCATTGGCCTTTGAAAACCCAAATTTTTGGCCTTTGACCCTATTTGACCCTTTTTTTTTTAATTCGCTAGTTTGGCACAACGAACATCAGGCTTTAACTTCCTTATAAAAACTCTGTTTTGAGTGAAACGAAGTGCGCCATATTCCTGGCGACGGGACCTATCCGGTCATTATGGTTTAGTGTGATTATGAGCACTTTGAATTTTGGCAAATCTTTGCCCCCAATCCAGATTCCGATCACTCCTTCCCATTGACAGGCTTTTGGACCCACAAAATTTGGTTATCTAATAAGAGTTGAAACTTTTCTCTTTCCCAAGTTCTATCAACTTGATTCTACTTGGAAAATCTCCATGAAAACCACTTGGGTTCATTGACATGCCTTGCCTTGCAAATGGCTTGGCACTTCAACTAATGTCCTCCTTCCGCTGCTGACCCAATCCAACACTTGCTGGTTGTCTGCTGACTGACTAAACACCTTGTTGTACCAAAGCGATCCCTTGGTGCTTGGAAAACTGACTGATGGTCTTCCCACTGAGAATCATGTTCCTCTTTTGCACAAACATGCATTTGATGTAAGCTTCTCCTTGGAAACCACTTTTCCAAGTTAAGCCTATCTGAGTGAACTACATCAATGAGTTCCAACATCAATAATCACAAGAAAATAAATGACCATTCCCTTACCTCTACGATTCGAAATTCCACATCTGGAAGAATGCATTCACCATCTCCTTTGCTTCTTGGCATCAACACATCAAATGGTCTATAATGGCTATTGTTTTGGCTGCAATATTTTTGGCATCTTGTTCCTCTTATCCATCATCCTCCGATGTTGACATGCTTCTCATGCCATGATTTTGGAATGAAGGCTAATCATGAGGCTCTCGCTCAAGAGTGGACCTTCCCCAAAATCGTGCAACACCTTGTCACAAACACAACCATCAATATGAAAAACACATCATGCAAGAAACATAACTTGAAGACATATCCTTTTGCTCCTTCAAAGCAACACATGTCACATCATGTGAACATCTCCATGTACTCTTACATCTTGGTGTCAAACTCATCGACCAAACACAAGTCGACAAAACCTGCCTCTTCAAACAACTGACTCTCAAGTTAAACAAAAGCATGTACAAATTTCCATCTTTGCTGCATCTAAGTGAGTCAACATAACTCTACTTTCAAACACCTTATGGGCGTAAACATGCAACATGCATTCTAGAGAAAATAAATGCATCAATCATCAAAAGAAATGAAAGGCCTTAATTGGATAAGAAATCTAACCGTCTCTTTCCAAACCATTTCAATGGTGCTTCTTTCAGCTGCACTTCATCATGTGAATCATTCTATCCCACCTCAATTATGAAATATTCTTTTCCATATTGTTAAGATCTCTCTCCACCTTCTTCAAATGTCATGGATGACTTGTTGGATACAAAGTCCAACACTTGTCTACAAGATGACCTTGCTTATGGAAATGAGTGCCAAACAATTGCATATTCTTTTCAACATGGTTTGCATTGTCCAATGGACCTTTGGCTTTCTGCCTCCTTTGTTTAGAAATTTTCTTGTGCATGGCTATCTTCTTCCAACACATTGAAACAATATGGTTATTCAAACCACAAAAGGAACATGCAAACTTTCTCCAAATATTATGTGAGTATTTACCATGTTTATCATAATCAAAATCAACTTGATTAAAGGCAGATTTATACCTTTCACATTCACCTTTGTCGCCTTATTGAGGAGATTAATTTTATGAGTTAGTGGCTCTCTTCGGAATACCAACAATTGTTTCAATGACTTTAGAGCTTTCAACATCCTCTTGTTTTCCATTCTCATTAGCTACATGCTTATGAGCATCTCCTTGCAAAGTGGGTGTAAATTTTTTGCATTCCTCATGAACACAAACTTCACAAGCTTGAGGTAATGAACATGTAATGAAAGTCCTTCTTGGAACACCTTCATGTGCCTCCTTGGATTTGGATCATTATCCATCATGTTTTCCATAACCAAGAACGAAATACCTAGGCCTTTCCTCAACAACAATTGGCTCAAATATGCCTTATGCATGTTTGCCTAACCCTTTACCTTCATAGCCCATATTCATCAATAATTTGGATCCTATTCCTCTAGTGTGTCTTTCAAAATCACCTACACATTCATTTTGAAAGGAAATAGAAGACAAACGTGAATTGCATACCTCTTTTTCATGCACATACTTGGTTAAGGTTTCTTTGGCATCATGGAGTTGAATCTCCATCTCATGCATCTTTTCAAGGGTTTCATTTGCAATATGGAGTTGAGTCTCCATCTCATGCATATTTTCAAGAAGCTCTTTCTTCTCCTCCTTCATGGCAAGCAACTGCTCTTGAAGTATAATTCTCTCCCTCTTATCTTCATACAGATCTTGCAGTATATCATTCATGGTGTAGAGCTTCTGCAACATCTCTTTATCAATGTGTTTTGCTAAGGAAGATTTACTAGAAATAATTCTTGATGAAGCTGCCATCACACTTGCAATGCATAACAAGATTCTTTGGTGTGATTTGAGAACTAAGCCCTCAATCTTGACCTTCTCTTCACACACATAAAATTGCTCACAATTAAATTCTTCTTGCACAATTACAAAACCAATAGCTAATTCTCTATCTAACCTTAGCAAATCTCAAGGATAAAATGAGCTAAATTGTTGCTCTGATACCAACTTGATCTGAATATGGGAAAACTAGTTTTGTTGTGCTAGCTCCCTCATCAGTATAAAATAAATGTGTTTAATATCGCCTAAATTAGCAAGTAATGTGAGGGTTTATGTGTCAATTTTATGTAGTTTTTATGAGAAATTCATGAGTTAATTAGCTGTTAAAAACACATGTGCAACAAGTAAAATTGCAAAGAAATAACACACAACAAATACATTACACAATAGCTGATAACAGAGTTCACCCCTCCCGGGCTACATCTCCATGGACCTGTTTCAACTGGCTAGGCCCTCTATGGATTGATGGTAAATTTTTTGATTACATGCACCTACAGTGCTCCAATGGATTTGAAACATGCTCTATTGGCTTCATAAGACCCAAAAACCTCAAAATAGACTCTTCAAGATCTAAAAATGGTCTTCAAGTGGACTAGGAATGACCCCCTCTCCTGGTGGCCCTGGGCTTCTTTAATATTCATAGTAGAAAAATCACTTATAGAAGTGCTCCAATGGCTCTACAACCTGCATCGTCATGCTCACAACATCCAAATCATCTAGAAATGACTCTTCTTGAGCCAAAATTGGTAGAAATATGCCAAAGTTATGGCTTCCTCAATATTTCATGGGAAAACTCCACTAAAACAGGAACATCTCTAGTTAACCCCGCCAATTTTGGTAGTGGCACTGAATTTAGAGGACTCCACCAATCTAACTTCCAATTTAAGCGTAGTTAAATAATGTTAAGTGGGGTTAATTAATGGATAAACTATGTGTTAGCGGTAAAAGCATGTTTACGCATAATCTGATTTAAGTTGTGATTAGCGCACATAATATGGGGTTTATGGTTAATTAAACCACATTTAGTGTTTAATCCGTGCCATTAGTAAATGCACTTCGCCAATGGTTATAGTTTTGTGGTCTTATGGGTTGGGGCTGGCTCCCATACGCCTCCGCCCAAAACGTTACATGACTTCAAATACAAAGTCCGACCCTTTTCTATTAAGATCTAAGGAGGAGGTGTGGCGATATGCGTGTTGGTTAGTGTGGGGGAGGTCATGGGTTCAACCACGACCTCCGCCCAACCATACATAAAAATTTTCTCCTCATGATACTTTGGAATTGGACCATTATTAATCACATTTTGGCCTTGGAAGGGGAGGGGGGCACGTGGTGGGCTTCAGGCTTGCCACGTGTCAGCACCCAATTGACTCTCCACAAACCAATAAAATTGTCCTATGTGCCCATAAATTTGGGCCACTCAGAAATTGACAAGTGTCATCACATCATTGGCTTTTGAAAACCCAAAATTTTGGCCTTTGACCCTGTTTGACCCTTTTTTTTAAATTCAGTTGTTTGGCACGAAGAACATCGGGCTCTAAATTCCTCATACAGACTTCGTTTTGAGTGAAACAAAGTGCATCGGATTCCTAGCGACGAGCCCTATCCGGTCATTTTGGTTTCGTGCGATTATGAGAACTTTGAATTTTGGAATTTTTTGCCCCCAATCTAGATTCCGATCAAAAACATTGGTTGAGGTAAAGCCTCAATCAATATTTTAAAACCATGGTCTGTAGCTTAAGTCAAGATTAAGCCTTGATTAAGGGTTATCGAAAGCCTCAATCAAGTTAATTTAAATTATAGCTCAAGGGCTTTAAACATCGATTAAGGTAAAAACTCAGTTAAGATTTTGAAACCATGGTTAATGGCTTAAGTCAAAATATTACCTTGATTAAAGGTTTCTTAAATCATTTTATCGAGATAGTAAAAACCCTTGACTGAGTGTTTAAAAGTCAAAACACCTTACCAATTTTGTAAGTTGTCATGAATTTGTGGGTTCTAAGGGTTGGAATTTATTCTTCTCTTCCATGGAAGGTGGCATACTTGGTGCTTGTAGTAGATTCATCATTTAAACCTCAATCTAATGTCATATAGTTTTCTTATTTTTAATTTCATACTAGGTTTTAGATGTATTTTGTTCTAAAACCCATACAATTTTTTTCTCTTAACTAGTGAAAGTCACTAGAGAAAAATAAGTGCTAGTGCACCACTTTAATTAGACAAGGTCATTGCCACTATTTTCTTGACACTCATGTGATTTATTTTACTAGGTTTGTAATATAGGACATTATTCATCAACATGAAGTATTGCCAAAGGATTATCTAATGATTCTAGTTATTCAACTAGGTTTTCACACCTCTCATCTGCATTGTCGAAGGTTCCGTAAATATGTTGGTGCATACTGATTTGCACATATAATTTAATTACTTGTTCACAGATAATAATTAATTATGCAAAAATGTTAGCTTTTCAATTATCATCAATAAATTGAAATTATCAAGATAATATTGACTTACATTATTGATGGATCCCACATTGCAGGAAGCTTAACTTGCAACATCCAAATATTTTACATGTAGCTAGTTGAAATGTGGCTTAGTGAACTGAAAATAAGTGAATAGCGAGCATGCAAGCATTTGTTCTATAATTTGAACATGCATTCTCATTGTACTACAATTTTTTTTTTTTTTTTCTGAATTTGACTAATCTATTAATATAACAAAAAATTTACAAAGAGGCGCCGACCTCAGCGGAACTTGCCCAAAATAGTTGCATTCTTACACTGCGAAATTGTTGGAAGATTGTTTACCAGACATCCTGGACAAACTAGACCATTAACCCATGCTAGACAAACTAGAACATGCCGCCGACAATGGGGAAATCGGCCTTGGACCATTAACATAGTATCATGACCAAAAAATTGAAACCATAGACGAGATAGCATGAAGAGCACTGAGTAACATGACTCCCCTGAAAGACTGTGAAGAGAAAAACTACTAATTTTGACCAGATTATGTATCATGAGAAGTGGATGGGGGTTCTTCAACAATACGACAGCCATAAGCATACAAATCATCTACCTCAGCCTGCTTGTCTTCAATGTTGTTGGAGTCGCCTCGCTTGAAGTCGTCCTAGTCGTTGGAGCAGCCTCGCTTGAAGTCACCTAAGTCCTGGTGTTCACTGCAACTGGGAGCCTTCCTCCTCAAACCTACATTAGGAGGAGTTCTTTTCTTGTCAACAGCGCTCGTCTCCTTCCCAACACCAGTTTTCTTAGCATCTGAACTGGGTGGTTCCTCCTTGAGCTCAATGGTGATGGTGGAAATGACTGTAGGCCTGTTTAGAGAGCAAGGGAAACGAAGTTGGGCAGTTTGGGAATGTGCAGGGAAGATGGTCTGAGAGGCAGGGATGTGGGGAGAGTCCATCTTGGATTGAGATTGCCCTTGGCATCCATGCCCACGACCACTTCTAGTTTCAGGATATCGATCGATGAAATTATCAGAGGAGGGGGAGGAGGAGTCAGCAATGGACGTGGAGGGCTGGCGAGAGGATTGTCCACGACTGTTGCCTCTCCTACAGTGCATACGCTAGCGAAGGCACGACATTATCCTTTGAGCAGAGTGGAGCTTTCGAACAGCAGAATGACTGGAGACGGATTGGGAAAGAGCGGAGGAAGTATGAGAGAGCAGGGGAGTCTGAAGGGTGTGCAGAGGGCATTCTCTCAGAGCAGGGGAATTCACATTGAGTAAATTGAGCCTTAGAGTGCAGAGAGGGCTCTGTGAAATGTAAAGACCGGGCGCAATTTCAATACAACAGACAATGGAACAGCGTCTCCCCACGCTGGTTCGAGAGCTAGGCTCTGAAACAACAGGGGAGCAACGTGAGTGTAAGGGAGGCAGAGTGGGAATGAAGTTTCCAGAGAACGCCATAGCTGTTAAGGGAGAGGGCTGGTCTTGGCGACTGTGCTACATTAATGCAGTGTAACAAAGGACGGTGGGTAGATTTAAATGCAACCTCACGTGAGTTTGGGAGGCGGTGTAATGAATCCACACGCCAACCTAGAAACCATATCAACTTACACCTATGGTTGATCACCCGCATCCAAGGATTGTACTACAATTATTGAGATGTGGCAATAATCTATATTTTCCCTTGCTTCATGGATGTCTCCCTTTCAAGGGTTTAACCATATAATATCCAATGTTCATTTGTGAGATTTCTATATATTTGTTCCTATAACCATGCCAAACTTCAAACATGGCATCAAGTCCTTTTGGCATAAGCTCTAATTTTTAACTCAATAATGTGAGCATCACGATCTCCATCAATAATCTTATGGTTGGATTTTGCATCATGAATCTTGGGTAGGTCAATTATTTTTAAGTATATGAATTCATGTTTGAGTAGTTCAAAAACTATTTATATTGTTTACTTTTTGTTACTTGAATAAAAATAAAAAATGAAATTGGCCTCATAATTATTTGGAGGTTTAATGGCCACCTTCTTGTTTTTGACCTCGAAACTTCATCTTTTGTTACAAAAGATCATTTCTAGCAAGAGCTAGCACACATAGAAAAATATCATTGTTCCATTGAGTTTGTAGACAAACCTAGTGACTCTACAAAAATCTATACCAGTGAACAACCTTTTCCACACAATGTACAAGCATAAGTATATATTATTCAATAATTTATGCTTATTAATGAGTCATACGAACTCATCTACATTTTATCTAGCCTTAACATATTCATACAACCTCACCCACATAGATTATAGATCTTCCATGATGTTTTGGGATGAGAAGTCTATAACTTTAAACACGATCCAGGATGAGTGCGATGATTGCTAGCATGACTATCTATGAGGCATGATGAAGAAGCTTTTTGGAGAGATGATTGAGAAAGTTCTTGATATGACATGGATACATTGTGATGACAAAGAGTGGGATCCGATTGGCAAAGAATCCCATATATAGCTGGGATTGAAATACCTTCATATATTAATACAGTGTTGATGTACGAGACAAGCTTAGGCTTGTGGTTGGAACCTCCTTGAGGAGGATGATTATGGTATATTTGTTGTGAGATATATATATATATATATATATATATATATATATATATATATATATATATATTTCTAACATGATATTTGATTTTATGTCATGTATGAACATGAGAAAACTATTACTGAGACATGATGATTACCAAATATGAGCACGATGATATGTTGTTGATCTACAAATAACATCATTGATTAAGAACACTGAGCTAAATATTCCTCCCTTGTTTGAGCTCCTAGGGTGTGGAATTGAGATAAAAGGATCCTGGGGTTGAGGGATATCTGGACAATAGGGTATCACCCCTATCTATTACCATAGGGTTGGAGACGTGGCTCCCCTATGTACCCATAGGGTTGGAGATGTTGGTCCCTTATCTGGTCTATGCAAAGTATACCCTAGTTGGCATCATACTCATAAGAAGGAATTGTTGGTAATACTGCTCCTTGTTTGGCCAACGGGTTGAGAGTGTACTTGGTGTGTACAACCCAAGAAAATTATGATGCATGTTTTTTAACACATGATTGCTTAGTGTTGTGGAGGTAAATCCCCTCTATGGACAGAGGCGATCCCACTAGCCCTAGAGTGGGTCTAGCAACAATCGAAACACACAAAGTTATTGGTTCCTAGTTACAAAAGATATAATCGCGATAGATCACTTATCGTGATTCCTTTTCTGTTGTTGTCGAAGAAGAAGTGGTGCTTCCGTTCCTAGTTAGACAGGTCATGATCCGTGAGCTTGCTGCATTCAGATACGTGTACACATGCAGAGAAGAGAGACAACATGCAACGTAATATTTCACACTTTTATAACTATCGATTAGTCAGAGAGGAACGAATGAAATTGCATGATATAATGGAAAAACACAATCATGGAACCAATAGCAGAGTCATGTATATTAAGATACGAGAGAATGATTACAACCGGTGCTCTGACGTCGTGATCTTCCTTCGACAGGGTTCCAGCGGGACGTGTCTCACAAAGCTCTTCAGGGATATGACAGAACTCTCTCTCTCACAAGGTTCTCCTTAGCTCTGCTCTTGATTGTCACTCAGCTATAATTTCCTTCCCAAAAGTTTAGCTAGCTAGCAAATGGAGAGGGTAGGCTTTTATAGAGGGAGAAGGAGAGGTTAGGCTCCCTATAATCATGGGGGAGAGTCCTATCTCTTAGGAAGGTTCCATGAGAGGTGGAAAACCACTTCCTAAACAGGGAGATCTGGAGGCAAACGACCCAACCTCATTTTGATGATCCGTTCTGAAGTTGTTAGAATCAAACTTCTACCTTCTATTGTTAAAAAACATTCCTTAATAGGCTTGGTGCGGGCACAACACAGGGACAGAGTGCCAGCTAGCGCATCCACTAGTGTGCATTTTCCCCGTTGGCGCGAGGGATGAACTAGCTACCCGCGCTAATGCCAAAACATGGGTTTTTAGGGTTTTCCAGAGGAAATTTCCTTCAGGAGAATTCTTGTCCTTATGCAGAAGGATGCCATCAAGGTGTTTTCAGGACATTTTACTGTTCACAGGTCACGGGAATAGTCCTCCAATGTGCGTGACAAGGGATTGTAGGGACGGTGACAAAATGTTGTGTAACAGATGCCCCCTAAAGCATGAGGTCCGAGAGAGAGGGAGGGGTGAAATGCTTTATGAGAATGCGCCCAACTGAAAACACTGTTGTTGGAAGACTTGCGAATACAAATACAACTGATATCTATGATACATGATATGTGGTATAGGTGTAACCATCCATAATAGAGTGTACAAAAACTGGGATCCAAGGTATGGACGTAGCCATCCAGTAAATAAGGACCAACAAGTAGACTCAAGTATGGTCACAACCATCCAATCGAATGAGTCATGTAATAAATCATAATAATCCACAAAGAACCCGCACCCTGGATGTTTATCAGACAAAATACAAGGTTTTGCGCTCCATCTCGACCCGAACAGAGTACAAGTTTGAGCATATGAATATGTGAGCTAAAGTCAAACATGCAAGAACATTGTCTGATTACCAGCCAATAATGAAAGTCGTTAACAGACGCGAGAGGAACCACCAATAATGACGATGGCTCTCAAGGTACAAGAGGTACAATCCACGGAATGTGAATAGTGTGTTGGTGTCGAACACCCGCAGAATCATCTGATCGAAGGCCAATAATGAAAACCTTGCGTCGAATGCGAAGAACCTGCCATTGAGGCATGCAGGCTCCAAGGCACCTGAAGGGAGTCTCTAGATCAGCTTCCTGGATAATGAGCTAAAGTCGATAGGAAGTGACCTTGATCAAAGGTGGGCCATAATGTTTCCCACATCATCGACATGAGACAGAGGGATATAATGTTTGTGAATCAAGACCAACAAAGAATCAGAGGGAGGTTGAAAACTGCAGAGGCCAACTTCTCATGAACATATCAGCGGCACGACATTGGATTTGGCAGTATTTGACATCACTGGATCTAAGGTCATGGTGACGTGGCAAAGAATAGATGAGCGGTCAAAAGAGATTACCCAAACCCATGAAGGCAAGAAGATAACGAGATGAGATGTCCCCAACCCGACACGAATGCAAACAAATGCCATGTTCAAGAGCGACATACTACTGACACGACTATAATACTGGTTCCATTTTCCCCCACCATTTCTGGCGAGTACCCCAATTATTTTTTTAAACAATCTTGAAGGGGATAGCATGTAATTGCGATATAAGTTTGTCCTTCGGACAAATCCAACCTAGTACATTTAACGAGCCCTAGGAAGGAGGAACTCGAGTAACGTCATTACAACAGAGTCCGATGTCATTAGTTTTTAACGAGTCTGACAAAGGAAGAACTCAGCGTCTTTTCATGTTTAGAGAGTTTGAAAAGACAACAGAAAAGAAAACTCCAGCAGTCCCTTTTCGTAGATAGTCCCATAGATCCGAAAAGGTAGAAAACTATGTCTGAGAGAACCTCCTAGTTGCGATAGGCTAGGGTATTCCCTTTTCGTAAATAATCTATCCCAGCCCGAAAAAGGGGTAAATGTACACTGGGTAGATGTCGTTTTGTAGCCAATTTAATGAGCTCAAAATGACAAACGACTCGGAAATCTTTTCAGTTTTAGAGAGTCAGAAAAGAGTTGAAAGGTGACTCTAGTAGTGAATTTTTTGTGTTTTTACCGAGTCCGAAAAAGTATAAAATACAACTCGTGTCTTTGCCCTAATCGCGTGAAAACCTGTCGCTGCACAAAAAGCAAGTGTAAAACCCATTTTTCGAAGAAAATATAATAAAATATCGGAAAAACAAGTCTTAAAACCTAATTTTGATTTGAAAAGCTATAAATATTACAAATAGTAAAAACTTACTCACTTTTCACCTTTTTACCTCTTTGCAGAGCGATAGTGAGCTATTTCCTTTGCGATCTTGAGGCAACGATTGTGAGCAATCCAGTGGACTAATTCGGATCTCGTCTTCTTTAGGTAAGAGCCACTTCCATTAGCCATCTTTTAAGTCATATTTCATAGCTTTTAATTGTCATTTGGAATCCATGAGGGGAGGAATTTCAAAATTAGGGCCTCCGCGGTTGGCGCAGGTTTCAGGCACGGACCTGCGCCAGCCGACCTTTTTTCACACAGGGGCTGTGCCAGGTGGCGTGACTGTTAGCAAAACGACCACGCCAACTGCGCAACCCAACATTCCGCTTAAATTTAACAAAAACACAGCCAATTAATTATTGTTTTAAGTACCCAAGGGATCTTACAATGTGTTTATGACCAAATTGATGCAGGTACAAAGAAAAAATGGTAATTGAATGGAAGGAAAGAGAGCACAGTGAGGAAGATGAATTGGCAATGGGAAATGAGCAGTGTATGAATGCTCTCCAAAATTACAGTTTGAAAAAATTCTTCCTAATGCCATGTCTCTGGGCTCAGTCCGAACTACTACAATATCTGATTAGCATCTGGGATGAGGACGAGGAGAAGTTCAAACTTCGAGATCAGGTATTTGAGCTTGAAGTGTCAGATGTGTACTTCATCACTGCACTGTCACGTAGGGGTCCAGTTCCTATCTTAACTGGCACTAGGCCTTCAGGTGAAAACATGACAATGGTCATGAACAGGGTGTGCGAAGGGGCACGCAAAGGGTCAAGTAGCGGAAAGGTAGATATTCAGACCGTCCATGATCTAGCACTAAGAGTAGTGCTACATACCATTACACGGGCTGCGGGGTTGCAAGCACCGCACAAGGCTACCAAGACACAGCTCCTTCTTGCATCAGAGTGCATGAATCCAACAATGTTTGACTGGGCCACAACCGTGACTATGAACATCAAACGAAAACTGACCAAATGTAAGAAGACCAAACTGGAACAGTTTGGATATGGATCAATTCTGGTATCATTCTTCCTGGAACGACTACCTATCTTCCAGTGCTAGGGGGCCATAGTCCCAGATCCACCATTGAGAGAGTCACGGATGGCTTGATGGGAAGCATTGATGCCCAGGGAAGGGGGTGGCCAACAGATGTCCTGGTGGCCCAAGTTCTTTGGATGGCTCCGACGACAGTTGATCATCATAGAGGACTGGCCCTATGCAGGCACTGATTTCACGGGAGACCTAGACTTTCCGCTCTCGGAAGGAGAGGACTGGGACGAGGAGCTTGGTAAGACTCTTTTTAATTTTACGAGTTTTATGATTTTTTGGTATACATGCATGTTCTAACAGCTGATCCTATATGTATGCAGATGTTGGCCCAGAGAGGCCCGCCGAAATCTCACCAGTAGCGAGGAGGATCCCTCTCACTTATAACCTTCAAAGTGAGGGGGGCGAGGGGGACGAGCTTGTACAGAACTTAGAGAGGATCACTCGCGGAGTTCCGGATTATGCTCGTTTAGCTGATGTCCCCTTAGCTTATCAGAGGCACACCGTATGGGGTGTCGAGTCGTCTCCGTCGCTTACTGAGGTGGTTGGTGCAGGCAGTGACGTGCTACCACGAGTACCATGTCGATTAGTCACCTAGGCTTTTTATTTGCATATTTTTTGAGAGACATGTTGTCTCCGGATGTAACTAAAACAAACATGTATATTTTTTGGTTTTATATGATGCACACGTTGCAAACACTTGACATATATATATATATACATCTATTTTCTACATGGATCTTGTTTACATATGATGATGTTTTTACAAATTATGCAAATGTCTAATACAATGTTATCTAATATATCACAACTAAATAATCTGCATAAATAATTACCCAATGGAAAAGTTAAAAGTTCACAAAATGCATCAAACCAACATATTTTATTTTTACACAAGCTTAAAAGCACAAACGCAAACTATGCTTTGAAAAAATAGGCATGCCCCCCAGCATGATGACTCAATTCGAGGTGTACATGCCCCCCAAGCTTCAGTCCATAGGAAATGGAGTGAAGGTTCAAAACACAAGAGTAAGAGACTCGACGTGAATTTTCCGGAATCTAACAAAACTCAAATTTGAACGAGAACATGTTTCATTGTTTTAACAACGTTGACACACTTAAAATAACTATCCTTGAACCAGCTTGTTTCATTTTTAGGGAGCTTGACACAAGAACAAGAACTATGCTCCGACAGACCTTGTTTCATGGTTTAGGGAGCTTGACACAAGCAGGTGAACCATGCTCTGATAGACCTTGTTTCATGGTTTAAGGAGCTTGACACAAGCATATGAACCATGCTTCGAAAAACCTCATCATAATGAATAAGAAGTTGTCGCTTCCAAGGGTTTCCTGTCTGATGGAAGGAAAACATCTTGGAAGTCTAGACCCAATGCCCCCAGCACACGATGTACAACGGCACTATCATTGAATACGGGCATAGGACAGGTAGCCACATAATTGACATGCGGCGGGGATGACACAACTGGCATATAAAGATCCGGCAAGGACGATGGCGGACTAGCTGCCATATTCGGACCAAAGAATGCAAGCTAATCGATGGTCACGATCCAACCTAAGTTCAGAAAACACATCACACAAAAGAGGGAGGAGACAAGTGCTCCCATGGCATAAGTATGATCGCGGCCCAGGAGTAAATTAAAGTCCAATGGGCCAGGAACAACCATCACGTCCATATGGACAGTTTTCCCTCCCAAAGTAACAGGCAACTTTGGAATGATCCCTAACAATTGACTAGTTCCTCTGTTAAACGCCAATAGATTCTGCGTAACAGGCACAAGCGGTGGCGAACTGAAAGCTTTCCAAGTAGTTGAGGACAAAATACTAACATACGTTCCTTCATCTATAATGGTGTTGGGTACAACCAGATGGGAGGCCTATACCATGATCTTAAAAGGGCACATAAGAAGGAAGGCAATAACCTGTGAATCGACCCCAATCGAAGGAAGCGAACAAACTACTTGGAGGGGCTACCATCGAAGCGAGATGGTCTTCCCCAGGTGTTACGGGAGAAGAAGAAGCATCAGGCTCCACCACCTCCATCATGGAGGCAGAAGGGGTATCCTCTGGGACCTTCATCATGAGAGGTGGAGGAGTAGCTTCCTGAGATATAGGGATAGGAGAATCTTTCTCCAAGTCCGAGGAATCTAAAGAAACAAGAAGAACCTGAGGGATGTGAGATCCACTCTCAATGGAAAAGACATGGTGCATCGCAGATGGGGCCAGCTCAACCGATCCCACAATCAATGGTTGGTCAGGGATGGATTCATGATTTGGAATTTCGGGGGGGGGGGGGAGCGGGATCAACCAAGGGTGACTCTTGACTGATCATTGAATCAACTAGTGAAGGACTCAAAGAAAGTTGTTTATAACCAGCCGGAAGGAAAGGTGCAAAAATAGTTGAGCTGTCTAAAACTCTCTTGGCTTCATCCATATATGGACAAAGGTGAATGGCATGGTGCCCTTCACACAACTTACAGGGATTGGGGAGCTTACCCTGAATCTTAGGAGATTTACCAGCACTAGCTGAAGACGTGCCCCCAACCTGACTCCCGGAAGCCAAAGGCAACGGTGGACGACTGTTGGACCATACTTTGAGCACCTTGGGAATGCTAGGGAAATTTCGAAGAAGATGGTTCCCCTGGCACAACATGCAAGGGAACTTAACTTTCCGTGGAGGGTTGGAGGGTTTATCAAGGGAAAATGTTTTAGAGCAGTATTTGCAGCCTTATCCTTTCTCTTATCAGACTGTTGGTCTTGATTCACAAACATTATATCCTTCTGTCTCGTGTCGATGATGTGGGAAACATTATGGCCCACCTTCGATCAAGGTCACTTCCTGTCGACTTCAGCTCATTATCCGGGAAGCTGATATAGAGACTCCCTTCAGGTGCCTTGGAGCCTGCATGCCTCAATGGCAGGTTCTTTGCATTCGACGCAAGGTTTTAATTATTGGCCTTCGATCAAATGATTCTGCGGGTGTTCGACGCCAGCTCACTATTCACATTCCGTGGATTGTACCTCTTGTACCTTGAGAGCCATCGTCATTATTGGTTGTTTCTATCGTGTCTGTTAACGACTTTCATTATTGGTTGGTAATCAGAAGATATTATTTCATGTTCGAATTTAGCCAACATATTTGCATGCTCGAACTTGTACTCTGTTCGGGTCGAGATGGAGCGCAAGACTCTGGATTTTGTCTGATAAACATCCAGGCTACAGATTCTTTGTGGATTATTATCATTTATTTCATGACTCATTTTATTGGATGGCTGCGACCATACCTGAGTCTACTTGTTGATCCTTATTTACTGGATGGCTGTGTCCATACCTTGGATCCCGGTTTTGTACACTCTATTATGGATGGCTGTGCCCATACCACATATCCTATATCAGAGATATTAGTTGTATTTGTATTCACATGTCTTCCGACGTCAATGTTTTCAGTTGGGCGTGTTCTCATAAAGCATTTCACCCCTCCCTCTCTCTCGAACCTCATGCTTTAGGGGGCCATTAGGGGAATTTTGAGGTCTAAAATGGGCCTCCTAAGGAAATTATAAAATAATAGTGGAAAAAATCTAATAAGATTTGATGACATCATCAAATTTTAGAGGGAAAAATGAAAAAACTACTTTTTCAATTCATATTTTCAACTTATCTCCCAAAGTTTTTACTCAAATTTCGAGCGGGAGTACTCGTTGGATGCGGAATTTAATTCTCCATCCAAGGAGTACCCATGTTGCATACTTTCGATGGGTCCTACTACACGAAAAAATGAGAAATACATAAAAAAACGTGATTACAATCACGTTTTTTATGTATTTCTCATTTTTTGTGTAGAAGAGTTCATCGAAAGTATGCAACATGGGTACTCCTTGGATGAGGAATTAAATTCCGCATCCAACGAGTATCCGTTATGCTTTATAAAAAATTTTGGGAGATAAGTTGAAAATACAGGTTGAAAAAGTAATTTTATTATTTTATTATTTTTTATTATTTTTACCCTTTTATTTAAAAAATGGTGAATCATCCCCCATGGTTGACATCATCATCTTGAATCCTATTGGTTGTTATAAAATTTATTTTTGTTGTACATTTTTCTTATGAGGCCCATTTTAGACCTCAAAATTCCCCTAATGATATGTTACACAGCATTTTGTCACCGTCCCTGAAATCCCTCATCCCGTGAATTGGAGGGCTATTCTCGTGACCTATGAACAGTAAAATGTCCTGAAAACACCTTGATGGCATCCTTCTGCATAAGGACAAGAATTTTCGTGAAGAACATTTCCTCTAGAAAACCCTAAAAATCCATGTTTTGGCATTGGCGCGGGTAGCCAGTTCATCCCTCGTGCTAATGGGGAAAATGCACACTAGTGGATGCGCCAGCTGGCACTCTGTCCCTGTGTTATACCGGCGCCAAGCCTAGTAAGGAATGTTTTTTAACAATAGAAGGCGGAAGTTTGATTCTAACAACTTCAGAACGGATCATCAAAATGAGGTTGGGTTGTTTTCTTCCGGATCTCCCTGTTTAGGAAGTGGTTTTCCACCTCTCATGGAACATTCCTAAGAGATAGGACTCTCCCCCATGATTATAGGGAGCCTAACCTCTCCTTCTCCCTCTAGAAAAGCCTGCCCTCTCTATTTTCTAGCTAGCTGAACTTTTGGGAAGGAAATTATAGCTGAGTGACAATCAACAATAGAGCTAAGGAGAACCCTGTGAGAGAGAGGGTTCTGTCATATCCGTGACGAGCTTTGTGAGACACGTCCCGCTGGAACCCTGTCGAAGGAAGATCATGACGTCAGAGCACCGGTTGTAATCGTTCTCTCGTATCTTAATATACATGACTCTGCTATTAGTTCCATGATAGTGTTTTTCCATTATATCATGCAATTTAATTCGTTCCTCGGAAGCGGCTCTTACCTGAAGAAGACGGGATCTAGATTAGTCCACTCGATTGATCGCAATTGTCGCCTGAAGATTGCCAAGGAAATGGCTTACTATCGCTCTGCAAAGAGGTAAAAAGGTGAAAAGTGAATAAGTTTTTACTATTTGTAATATTTATAACTTTTCAAATCAAAATTAGGTTTTAAGACTTGTTTTTCCGATATTTTATTATATTTTCGTTGAAAAATGGGTTTTACACTTGCTTTTTGTGCAGCGATAGGTTTTCACGCGATTAGGGAAAATACACGAGTTGTATTTTATACTTTTTTGGACTTGATAAAAACACAAAAAAGTCACTACTGGAGTCACCTTTCAGCTCTTTTCTGACTCTCTAAAACTGAAAAGATCACTGAGTCGCTTGTCGTTTTGAGCTCGTTAAATTGGTTGTGAAACGAAATCTACCCAGTATACATTTACCGCTTTTTCGGGCTAGGATAGATTATTTATGAAAAAGGAATACCCTAGCCTATCGTGACTAGGAGGTTCTCTCAGACATAGTTTTCTACCTTTTCGGATCTATGGGACTATCTATGAAAAGGGGCTGCTGGAGTTTTCTTTTCCATTGTCTTTTCAAACTCTCTAAACATGAAAAGACGTCGAGTTCTTCCTTTGTCAGACTCGTTAAAAACTGATGACATCGGACTTCGTCGTAATGACGTTACTCGAGTTCCTCCTTCCTAGGGCTCGTTAAATGTACTAGGTTGGATTTGTCCGAAGGACAAACTTATATCGCAAGCACATGCTATCCCCTTCAAGCTTGTTTTCAAAAGTAATTGGGTTACTAACCAGAAATGGTGGGGGAAAATGGAACCAGTATTATAGTCGTGTCGGCAGTATGTCTCTCTTGAACATGGCACATATCTGCATTCGTGTCGGGTTGGGGACATCTCATCTCGTTATCTACTTGCCTTCATGGGTTTGGTTAATCTCTTTTGACCGCTCATCTACTCTTTGGCGCGTCATCATGACCTCAGGTCCAGTGATGTCAAATATTGCCAAATCCAATGTCATGCCGCCGATATGTTCAAGAGAAGTTGGCCTCTGCAGTTTTCAACCTCCCTCTGATTCTCTGTTGGTCTTGATTCACAAACATTATATCCCTCTGTCTTGTGTCGATGATGTGGGAAACATTATGGCCCACCTTCGATCAAGGTCACTTCCCAGATAATGAGCTGAAGTCGACAGGAAGTGACCTTGATCGAAGGTGGGCCATAATGTTTCTCACATCATCGACACAAGACAGAGGGATATAATGTTTGTGAATCAATACCAACAGAGAATCATAGGGAGGTTAAAAACTACAGAGGCCAACTTCTCTTGAACATATCGGTGGCACGACATTGGATTTGGAAGTATTTGACATCACTGGATCTGAGGTCATGGTGACGCGACAAAGAGAAGATGAGCAGTCAAAAGAGATTACCCAAACCCATGAAGGCAAGCAGATAATGAGATGAGATGTCCCCAACCCGACACGAATGCAAACAAGTGCTATGTTCAAGAGCGACATACTGCCGACACGACTATAATACTAGTTCCATTTTCCTCCACCATTTCTGGCGAGTACCCCAATTATTTTTTAAAACAAGCTTGAAGGAGATAGCATGTGCTTGCGATATAAGTTTGTCCTTCGGACAAATCCAACCTAGTACATTTAACGAGCCCTAGGAAGGAGGAACTCGAGTAATGTCATTACGATAGAGTCCGATGTCATTAGTTTTTAACGAGTCTGACAAAGGAAGAACTCGACGTCTTTTCATGTTTAGAGAGTTTGAAAAGACAACGGAAAATAAAACTCCAGCAATCCCTTTTCATAGATAGTCCCACAGATCCGAAAAGGTAGAAAACTATGTCTGAGAGAACCTCCTAGTGGCAATAGGCTAGGGTATTCATTTTTCGTAAATAATCTATCCTAGCCCGAAAAAGGGGTAAACGTATACTGGGTAGAAATCGTTTCGCGTCCAATTTAACGAGCTCAAAATGAAAAACGACTCGAAGATCTTTTCAGTTTTAAAGAGTCAGAAAAGAGATGAAAGGTGACTCTAGTAGTGAATTTTTCGTGTTTTTATAGAGTCCGAAAAAGTATAAAATACAACTCGTGTCTTTGCCCTAATCACGTGAAAACCTGTCGCTGCACAAAAAGCAAGTGTAAAACCCATTTTTCGACGAAAATATAATAAAATATCGGAAAAACAAGTCTTAAAACCTAATTTCGATTTGAAAAGTTATAAATATTACAAATAGTAAAAAATTATTCACTTTTCACCTTTTTACCTCTTTGCAGAGCGATAGTGAGCCATTTCCTTTGCAATCTTGAGGCGACGATTGTGAGCAATATAGTGGACTAATCCATATTTCGTCTTCTTCAGGTAGGAGCCGCTTCCATTAGCCATCTTTTAAGTCATATTTCATAGATTTTAATTGTCATTTGTCATCCCTTAGGGGAGGAATTGCAAAATTAGGGCCTTCACGGTTGGCGCAGGTTTCAGGCATGGACCCGCGCCAGTCGACATTTTTTCACACAGGGGCCATGCCAGATGGCGTGACTGTTAGCAAAACGGCCGCACCAACCGCGCAACCCAACATTCCGTTTAAATTTAACAAAAACACAACCATTGAATTATTTTTTTAAGTACCTAAGGGATCTTACAATGTGTTTATGACCAAATTGATGCAGGTACAAAGAAAAAATGGTAATTGAATGGAAGTAAAGAGAGCACAGTGATGAAGATTAATTAGCAATGGGAAATGAGCAGTGTATGAATGCTCTCCGAAATTGCGGTTTGAAAAAATTCTTCCTAACGACATGTCTCTGAGCTCAGCCCGAACTACTGCAATATCTGATTAGCATTTTGGATGAGGACGAGGAGAAGTTCAAACTTCGAGATCAAGTACTTGAGCTCGAAGTGTTAGATGTGTACTTCATCACTGGACTCTTGTATTTTATACTTTTTCGGACTCGGTAAAAAAAAAAAAAAGTCACTACTGGAGTCACCTTTCAGCTCTTTTATGACTCTCTAAAACTAAAAATATCGCCGAGCCGCTTTTCATTTTGAGCTCGTTAAATTGGGTGCGAAACGACATCTACCCAGTATACGTTTACCCCTTTTTCGGGTTGGGATAGATTATTTACGAAAAAGGAATACCCTAGCTTATCGTGACTAGGAGGTTCTCTCATACTGGATCAACACTGGAGCTTCAACACAATTCTTCACTTATCAACAAACATCCTTTTCCTATTGCATCAAACAGAACAGTGAAACCACTGTAACCAGAATATCAGAGATAGCCCAGACTTTAGAATAGATATGCAGAAACTCAATCAGCTTTGAGCAACCATTAGTTCAGATACCATACGCGTTTTTCTTTAAACAAATCCGCGTATACACGCGCTTTTAATGTAGCAAACCCGCGTATACATCTGTGCACTTTTCAGAAAAAACCCTAATGGTCCATACGCGCCTTTGTTTAAACAAATCCGCGTATACACGCGCTTTCCATGAAACAAACCTGCGTATAGATCTATAAAAGATAAACTTTGCAGAACAGACCAGATCTATGAACTTACCCAGATTTCTTCAATTTTTCAATAGATTTGCGCCAGGTCTTCATTACTTCTTTTCAGATCATCCTAGAGATTCATCATTTCCAGATCTAGAGGATTTGAATCTTCATCACATTCATAGGTGCATCATAGATTCAGATCTATCGATTAAGAACAGAGTTCAACCATACAGATAAACTTCAGAGTGAAGTATTCATTAATGCCCAGACACTTGCACATGCTTTTCACAATGATTTTCTTCTCCTTATATAGATTTAGCCTTTGTCAATACCATGAGCCAAAACCACACAACTTCTAATGGTATTCCTGGACGGGATCAAATAGACATTCAAGCGCTCAATACAATGGGTCAATACCATGGTAAGAACCCCTGGATTTATAACTTTAGAGCACAATTAGGCATACGCGACTTAGCACGTACTTTTCCGTGTACATACGCTACTTTGCCTAAACAAACTCGCATATGCATAGTGACATGTCTAATTCATCATTGCTCTGGCCCTTTCTGAAGTTCCTTTCTTCTGTACTCCTTAGCTGATCTGTAGATACATCATCTATACATATTTGACACATAGGTTGCAACTCATCAAGTCAGTTTCCATCAAGAACAACTTCATCAAACAGGTTGTTATCCAAAGACAACTTCATCACATCATATAGCCAATTCTCATCTCATCAAGTAGATTACCATCAAAGAAAACACATGCCAACAATCTTCACATCATATTTACATCATCATCAAACAGGTTGTTATCAAAGACAACTTCATTAAGTAGGTTGCCATCATCTTCATCAAGTGGGTTGCCATCAAGGACAACACTCTGCATCATATTGCCAACAATCTCCCCCTTTGGACTTGATGGTAACCACGATGGTGTTTGATCACCACATGATATTATTCCCTTATTCAAACACCATGTCACTCTCCCCCTTTGACATCAAGGGCAAAGGGCGGATCAAAAAACCAACACAAGGTTTTTCTCCTCACGTAGAAAGAAGAGCGCTGTAGATCTGATGTGCACTGAAGTTACCATGCTCCCCCTGAGTTCATGCTGAATGTTCAAACATATATGACTCAATGACTCATACTTACATCAAATATCCAATCAAGTGGATTTACATATGAGTCTCAAGTACCCAACCAAGTGGGTTTACAAAATTGACTCAAGTACCCAACCAAGTGGGTTTACACACTTTGACTCAAGTCCTTACATGACTGAATATTACAATTTTACATCATAGGTCTCAACATGACCTTTTTATCAAATTACAAATATGACTTTTTATCACCAATACCAGAAAGACCTCAAGAGACAGATCATATTTAGAACCATCATAATGCCAACAATGCATTACGCTCAGCAAGACTAATGCTCCCCCTTAGCTTGTGCATCCTGGACACTTTCAATTGCAAATCATCAAGGCATCTTTACCCAATATCAGAGAATAAAACAGAAATATAAGAACTGGAACACCACCAAACATCATCAGAGATACCAAACATCACCACAGTTTGTGTTGAATAATGCTGACCCAAACAAAATTTGTCAGCTACCAACCATACGCGGTTTTCTGTGTATTAACTCGCGTATATACGCGACTGTCTTTCAGGAAACCCGCGTAGCCAATTTAATCTTCTGAATTTTAATCAGATCTAATCCTCTGCATGGCAGAGACTACTCCCAGCTTCTGTCTGAGATATTCGAACGCTTCCCTAGGCAGAGGTTTGGTAAATATATCAGTAACTTGTTCTTTGGAGGGAACATACTCCAACTTCACCTTTTGTTCAAGCACTTGTTCACATAAGAAGTGATACTTGATGGGAATGTGCTTGGTCTTGGAGTGCATAACAAGATTCTTGGAGATACTGATGGCACTTGTATTATCACACATAATGGAGATAGGAGGTGAACATTTGATTTGAAAGTCTTGTAAGGTTTGCATCATCCAAAGAAGTTGAGTGCAACATGATGCGGCAACCACATATTCTGCTTCTGCTGTAGATAAGGCAATAGAGTTTTGCTTCTTGCTGAACCAGGATACTAACCGGGGCCCCATATAGAATGCACCACCACTAGTGCTTTTCCGATCATCAACATTTCCAGCCCAATCTGCATCAGTGTAAGCATGAAGAGTGAGATCAGCATTCTTTGGATACCATAGTCTAAAGTCTTGAGTTCCTTGTAGATATTTGAATATTCTTTTGACAGCCTGAAGGTGAGACTCTTTTGGATTAGCTTGGAATCGTCCAACAATCCCAATTGCATGCATAATGTCTGGTCTAGTCCCAGTGAGATAAAGTAGACTTCCTATCATAGATCTGTATTCTGGTTGATTCACCGTGGGAGAATCATCATGAGAACTGAGATTACATCCGGTTATCATTGGTGTACTCACAAGTTTGCACTCTTCCATGCCATACTTCTTCAGAATTTGCTTAAGGTATTTTGCTTGTGATAAGAATATACCATCTGCAGTTTGATGCACTTGCAAGCCAAGAAAGAATGTTAGTTCCCCAAGTAAAGAAATTTCAAATTCTTGTTGCATGACAGAAGCAAATTTCTGACTCATAGATTCTTCATTACTTCCAAAAATGATATCATCAACATATACAACCACAATCAATAGTTTATCATTTTCAATTTTTGTGTATAAGTTACTATCAGTAGACCCCTTTGAAAATCCTTGTTGATGAAGATATTTGTCAAGACGATAATACCATGCCCTTGGAGCTTGTTTGAGACCATATAGAGCCTTTTTAAGTCTACACACAAGATTTTCATCATTTCCCAAAATGAATCCTTCTGGTTGTTCTATATAAACTTCTTCTTCTAGATCACCATTGAGAAATGCAGATTTAACATCCATTTGATAAACTTTGATTTGTTGAAAACTTGAAAAGGCAAGAAACATTCTTATGGCTTCAAGTCTAGCTATAGGAGCAAAAGTTTCTTCAAAGTCTATACCTTCTTGTTGAGTGTACCCCTTGCAAACAAGTCTAGCTTTGTTTCTTACAACATCCCCATTCTCATTTAACTTGTTTTTGAATATCCATTTAGTTCCAATGACATTTTTGTTATGAGTTCTTGGTACTAATTCCCAAGTGTGATTCTTTTCAATTTGATCAAGATCTTCATTCATGGTTTGAACCTAGCATTCATATTTGCTAGCTTGATTGGCATTGTGTGGTTCAATAGTGGATAGAAATGCCAGATAGGTAGAGGATCCCACAAGAGTCCTTCTTGTTTGTACACCTGATCCCTTATCTCCCAAAATTTGAGATTCTGGATGATTCTTTTGAACAAATCTGGATGGAGCTTTTTCAAATAAATCATCTTCAGGTGGTTCACCGTCTATATCATTGTTATTTTATGTAGAAGGATATAAGTCACCATCGTCTTCATTTGTTGTTTATTTTTCCTCTTTTGGGGCTGCAGGAGACTCATCAATAGCAACATCAATACATTCAACAATCTTCCGAAGAATTTTATTGTAACATTTATATGCTCTACTCGTAGAGGAGTAACCAAGAAGTATTCCTTCATCTGCTCTAGGTTCAAACTTGCCAAGTTTTTCATCATTATTTTTGATAAAGCATTTACTTCCGAAAACTCTAAAATGCTTCACAGAGGGAGAATTACCATACCAGAGTTCATATGGAGTTTTGTCACTATTTACCCGAACATGTGCCTTGTTGAGAATGTTTACTGATGTATGTGCTGCTTCTCCCCAGAATGTGTCAGGTGTTCCAGAATCATCAAGCATAGCTCTAGCCATTTGTTGAACTGTTCTATTCATTCTTTCTGCTACGCCATTTTGTTGTGGAGTGCCAACTACAAAGAACTGTCTTTTTATGCCATGTTGTTCACAAAATTCAAGAAATTCATTTGATGTATATTCTCCTCCTCAATCAGATCTAAGACACTTGATTTTTAGATCTAATTCATTTTCAACCAGTGCCTTGAAGGTCTGAAATTTCTCAAATGCTTCATCTTTGTGTTTAATCAACCCAATCCAACACATTCTAGAGAAATCATCAATAAATAAGATATAGTATTCTTCACCACGTGGTGACTTTTTCTTCATGGGTCCACATATGTCAGTATGAATGAGTTCAAGAGGCTTACTTGATGATCCTTCCTTGGCATTAAATTGCACTCTGGTTTGCTTACCGAATTGACAGGATTTGCATATGATACTTTCAGGTAGAGTAATATTAAAGCACTACCGATGTTTACATTAAGTCTGCTTCATTTGTTGATTTGAGAGAAGCTTAGATGCCCCAACCTTCTATGCCATAGCCAATTTTCTGAAGATTGACTCAAGTAACATTGTTCTTTGCATTTCTTCAATACATACAGGTTTCTTGGAGTTATTTTCCCTTTTATAATTGTTTTTCCTGTATCAAGATCACGAACCACACATTCTTTTGAACTAAAGACAACTTCAATTCCTTGATCACACATTTGACTTACACTTAGCAGGTTATGCCTTAAGCCATCCACATACATGACATCATTAGCCTTCACCTTTTCCTTTAGAAACACAGACCCTTTTCCTTTAATTACAACAGGATTATCATTTCCAAATGTAACTTTATTTTCCTTTTCTAGAGCACTATATGCAAGAAGTTTGTGTTTGTCACCTGTCATGTGTCTTGAGCATCCACTATCAATGTACCATTGATTTTCTTCACCTTCTGCGAATAATGCTATGCCAAAATTTTCAACCTGTAATTCCTTCTTTTTCCATACTTTGGATCTTGAAGGAAAATGCTCTTTTGGCTGAACTTTGCTCCTGCATTCAGATTCTTCATGCCCAAAGTTATTGCAATAAGCACATTCAACTTCATTTATAAGAGGAGAAAAGTTGTTATAGGTATTCTTCTCAAATTCAATCCTTTTCTTTCTTGCTTCTCTAGTCATGATAGTTTTATATGCAACACATTGAACAACTTTATGACCAAAATTGTGACATGCGAAACATTGTCCATTGAAGAAGAAATTTCTGCGATCATGAAATCTTCTACTTGGATTTACCTGTTGATTGGTGTTTCTTTGAGAGATATTCCTGCTAGTGTTTTTTGAATTGAGATGATCATGCTTTAACTGCAATGATTCTTTATTCCCTTGCTGAGTGGCAGAATTTTGTAAACCAGCTGTAACTGCTTTTAGATATTTTGGTGCTGAAGCTTGAGAGGGTTCTCCAGTATATCCAAGACCTGTTTTTATAAGAGGAGAACGTTGTACCTTGATAATCGCATCCAAGGTTTCAGATCCTTTAGCAAATCTAAGATTCAGAGTTTTTACTTTCTCAGAATCTTTTCTTAGACTTACCACTTCACATTCTAATTTCTCAATGTGTTTCTTTGCTTCTTCAACCTGCTTTTCCAGAGTCTCTATGGTTATTTTCCTTTCTTCTAAGAGTATTTTACTTTCTTTTAAGTGTATTTTGAGTTGATTGTTTTCTTCAAGAAAGTCATTGTCCTCTAGAGCATCCACAAAAATATCCTTTTCTTCTCTAGATTCAAATGCCATGAGTAGTCTAAGATCTTGTTCACATTCTTCTTCACTATCAGATAGCCCATCACTGTCTTCATGAATATAATAACTTTTTCTAGTGTTAAACCGATTCTTATTCCTTCTTGCTACTTCCTTCCCTTTTGCAGGTGTTTCTTTATGAGGACACTTAGCAACATAATGACCAATTCTTCCACACTCAAAACATTTGAAAGAAAGCTTACCTCTGAATCGTCCTATGCCAAGTTGGAGTTTCTTTACAAAATTTGCCTCAACTTCTTCTGAGATATATCCTGATCCTTCTGGTTCTTGTACTTCTTTCCCTTTTGTAGAAGCTCTGAAGACAGCCTCTTTGACTTCAGATTTTCCTCCTCTTCTCATTTCATATGTGGTTAGTATGCCATGAAGTTGTACCATAGTAAGATGTTGAAGATCCTGTTTTTCTTCAAGAGCAGAAACTTTTGACTCAAATTTTGCTGTTAGTGATCTTAAAATTTTCTCAACCAAAGTAGATTTGGTTATTGTTTCTCCCAGATTTCTCATACGATTTACAACATCATCAACACGTAAAAAGAAACTGGCAATACTCTCATCACTATGCATCTTTAAATTTTCATATTCAATTCTGAGAGTTTGGAGTTTTTCACTTTTTACCTTTGCATCACCTTCATAACTTAGAATGATTTTGTCCCACATTTCCTTTGCTGTATTTAGCTGCATGACTTTGAAAAATTCAGATTCAGTCAAACTTCCTGTTATAGCATTGACCACCTTTGCATTTGATTCATAATTCTTCTTTTCATTCAGATCTGTTGGTATTGTAGCTGGATATCGATATCCTTGTACAACAATGGCCCATACATCTGTTCCTATAGACTAAAGATAGGACCTCATCCTTGTTTTCCAGAAGATTAAATTGCTTCCATTAAAGACCAGAGGCTTGATAGATGTTATTCCATCTTGATTGCTCATCTTGCTTGATATTCCTTCTAGCGGCTAAGCTTTTTCAGAAGGACCTGCTCTGATACCAATTGTTGGGAAAAATAATGAGAGGGGGGGGTGAATCAGTATTCAGTGTAGATAATAAAACTTTTTACTTTTTTCTTTAAAAACCCATACGCTACTTTCCTGAAGCCAACTCGCGTATATACGCGGATATCCTTTACAGAACTCGCGTATGTCCAGAGATCTAATTATGCATTTAATTCTTAACTTAGATCATTGCATTATTCATTCATCAGATGTTTTAGAAAATAGTAAACAGGTGCAGAAAGAACAGAATAATCATCACACATAAGCAACACGCATGAACACCAGGATTTTAGGTGGAAACCCAATTCAGGAGAAAACCACCGCTGTCGTCGTCTCAGTATTCAATATTTATTATAAAGAAAACTTCTTACAACCATGTACTGGCGCAGACTCATACCGGCGTGCAGGCACCCACCTGCAGAAGGCTACAACTTTCTCTCGTTTACCAGCCTCTCCTGGAAGGGAGCTACAACCCCCTGTACTCGTTTACCAGCCTCTCCTGGAAGGGAGCTATGACCCCCTGCTCTCGTTTACTAGCCTCTCCTGAAAGGGAGCTACAACCCCCTGACTGAAGGCTTCTACCCTCAGCACCACTGCAGACCACGTTTCATCAATTTTCAAACTGGATCAAACAGCTTCAACACAATCTTTACTTATCAACAAACACCCTTTTCCCATTGCATCAATCAGAACAGTGAAACCAATATAACCAGAATATCAGAGATAGCCCAAACTTCAGAATAGATATGCAGAAACTCAACCAGCTTTGAGCAACCATCAGTTCAGATACCATACTCGCTTTTCTTTAAACAGATCCGCGTATACATGCGCTTTTAATGTAGCGAACCCGCGTATACATTTGTGCACTTTTCAGAAAAACCCTAACAATCCATACGCGCCTTTGTTTAATCAGATCCGCGTATACACGCGCTTTCCATGAAACGAACTTGCGTATAGATCTATAAAAGATAAACTTTGCAGAACAGACCAGATCTATGAACTTACCCAGATTTCTTCAATTTCTTCAATAGATTTGCGCCAGGTCTTCATTACTTCTTTTCAGATCATCCTAGAGATTCATCATTTCCAAATCTAGAGGATTTGAATCTTCATCACATTCATAGGTGCATCATAGATTCAGATCTATCGATTAAGAACAGAGTTCAAACATACAGATAAAATTCAGAGTGAAGTATTCATTAATGCAATGACACTTGCACACGCTTTTCACAATGATTTTCTTCTCCTTATATAGATTTAGCCTTTGTCAATACCATGAGCCAAAACCACACAACTTCTAATGGTATTCCTGGACGGGATCAAATAGACATTAAAGCGCTCAATACAATGGGTCAATACCATGGTAAGAACCCCTGGATTTATAAATTTAGAGCGCAATTAGGCATACGCGACTTAGCACGTACTTTTCCGCGTACATACGCTACTTCGCCTAAACAAACTCGCATATGCATAGTGACGTGTCTAATTCATCATTTCTCTGGCCCTTTCTGAAGTTCCTTTCTTCTGTACTCCTTAGCTGATCTATAGATACATCATCTATACATATTTGACACATAGGTTGCAACTCATCAAGTCAGTTTCCATCAAGAAAAACTTCATCAAACATGTTGTTATCCAAAGACAACTTCATCACATCATATAGCCAATTCTCATCTCATCAAGTAGATTACCATCAAAGACAACACATGCCAACAATATTCACATCAGATTTACATCATCATCAAACAGGTTGTTATCAAAGACAACTTCATTAAGTAGGTTGCCATCATCTTCATCAAGTGGGTTGCCATCAAGGACAACACTCTGCATCATATTTCCAACAGGACTATCTACGAAAAGGGACTGCTGGAGTTTTATTTTCCGTTGTCTTTTCAAACTCTCTAAACATGAAAAGACGTCGAGTTCTTCCTTTGTCAGACTCATTAAAAACTAATGACATCGGACTCCGTCGTAATGACATTACTCGATTTCCTCCTTCCTAGGGCTTGTTAAATGTACTAGGTTGGATTTGTTCGAAGGAAACACTTATATCGCAAGCACATGCTATCCCCTTCAAGCTTGTTTTAAAAAATAATTGGGGTAATCGCCAGAAATGGTGGGGGAAAATGGAACCAGTATTATAGTCGTGTCGGCAGTATGTCGCTCTTGAACATGGCACTTGTTTGCATTCGTGTTGGGTTGGGGACATCTCATCTCGTTATCTGCTTGCCTTCATGGGTTTGGGTAATCTCTTTTGACTGCTCATCTGCTCTTTGCCGCATCATCATGACCTCAGATCTAGTGATGTCAAATACTGCCAAATCCAATGTCGTGTCACCGATACATTCAAGAGAAGTTGGCCTATGCAGTTTTCAATCTCCATTTGATTCTCTATTGGTCTTGATTCACAAACATTATATTCCTTTGTCTCATGTCGATGATGTGGGAAACATTATGGCCCACCTTCAATCAAGGTCACTTCCTGTCAACTTCAGCTCATTATCCGGGAAGCTGATCTAGAGACTCCCTTCAGTTGCCTTGGAGCCTGCATGCCTCAATGGCGGGTTATTCACATTCGATGCAAGGTTTTTATTATTGGCCTTCGATCGGATGATTCTGCGAGTGTTCATCGCCAGCTCACTTTTCACATTCCGTGGATTGTACCTCTTGTACCTTGAGAGCCATCGTCATTATTGGTGGTTTCTATCGTGTCTGTTAACGGCTTTCATTATTGGTTGGTAATCAGACGATGTTCTTGCATGTTCAAATTTAGCCCACATATTCGCATGCTTGAACTTGTACTCTATTCAAGTCGAGATGGAGCGCAAGACTCTGGATTTTGTCTGATAAACATCCAGGCTGCGGATTCTTTGTGGATTATTGTGATTTATTTCATGACTCATTTTATTGGATGGCTATGAACATACCTGAGTCTACTTTTTGATCCTTATTTACTGGATGGCTGCGTCCATACCTTGGATCCCGGTTTTTTACACTCTATTATGGATGGCTGTGCCCATACCACATATCCTGTATCAAAGATATCAGTTGTATTTGTATTCGCAAGTCTTCCGACGACAATGTTTTCAGTTGGGCGCATTCTCATAAAGCATTTCACCCCTCCCTCTCTCTCGAACCTCATGCTTTAGGGGGCATCTATTACACAACATTTTATCACCATCCCTGCAATCCCTCATCCTGTACATTGGAAGGCTATTCCCGTGACCTGTGAATAGTAAAATGTCCTGAAAACACCTTGATGGCATCCTTCTGCATAAGGACAAGAATTCTCCCGAAGAACATTTCCTCTCAAAAACCCTAAAAATCCATGTTTTGGCATTGGCGCGGGTAGCTAGCTCATCCCTCGCGCCAATGGGGAAAATGCACACTAGTGGACGTGCCAACTGACGCTCTATCCCTATGTTATACCTGCGCCAAGCCTATTAAGGAATGTTTTTTAACAATAGAAGGTGGAAGTTTGATTCTAACAACTTCAGAACAGATCATCAAAATGAGATTGGGTTGTTTGCTTCCGGATCTCCCTGTTTGGGAAGTGGTTTTCCACCTCTCATGGAACCTTCCTAAGAGATAGGACTCTCCCCCATGATTATAGGGAACCTAAACTCTCCTTCTCCCTCTATAAAAGCCTGCCCTCTCCATTTTCTAGCTAGCTGAACTTTTGGGAAGGAAATTATAGTTGAGTGACAATCAAGAGCAGAGCTAAGGAGAACCCTGTGAGAGAGAGAGTTCTGTCGTATCCCTGACAAGATTTGTGAGACACGTCCCACTGGAACCCTGTCGAAGGAAGATCATGATGTCAGAGCTCCGGTTGTAATCATTCTCTTGTATCTTAATATACATGACTCTGCTATTTCTTCCATGATTTTGTTTTTCCATTATATCGTGCAATTTCATTCGTTCCTCTATGAATGATCAATAGTTATAAAAGTGTGAAATATTTCGTTGCATGTTATCTCTTTTCTCTACATGTGTACATGTATCTGGATGTAGTGAGCTCATGGATCGTGACCTGTCTAGATAGGAATGGAAGCGCCACTTCTTCTTTGGCAACAACAACGAAGGAATCACAGTAAGCGATCTATCGTGATTCTATCTTTTGTAACTAGGAACCAATAACTTTGCGTGTTTCGATTTTTGCTAGACCCACTCTAGGGCTAGTGGGATCGCCTCTTTTTGCAGAGGGGATTTACCTCCACAAAACCTAGAGTCATTAATGGGAAGATTAAAATGAAATAGGATTGGGTTGATATTTTCTCCCCTATGCGATTCCGGGTTGAGAATGAGCTCCCCGATGTGATTCTAGGGTTAAGATGCACTCCCTTGTGTGTTTGGATATCCTATTTCTTGATATGGGGTTGTAGTAGTATCTCCCCCATGATATTTAGGGTAGTAGCCCATTGAAAAATATTCATGGGTAGTAGCTCGCTAGCAGAGATTCCGGGTAGTATCTTGATGGATAGAGGGTGGTAGATTGAGGTCCCCTCCGATGTCAAAATTATTCTTCTTTTAGATTCGAAAATGTTTAACATATGATCAGGAAAAATGAAGAGATAAGAAAGAATAAGCAAGATATGGATTAATATGATCAGTGATGATACGTGACTAGATATGATATGATGACAGGATGACATGTTGATCGATGGTTAGATATTGACAGGTGGAATTCTCCCTAGTTGAGAGGGAGTGTTAAAAATATGCAACTGCGGTTAAATTCCACTTTGGAAAGATCACTTGATGGATACAATTATTTCATTTAATTCCTCTTTTCAAGAGGACCAAAATCAACCTAAAGATCACTCAAATTAGATAAGGGAAAGTGTATTTATGTAGGAAAACCCACATGTGCATATTTGATAAGGTCGGAACTAAAGTAAAATGGACCCTCTTGGAAGGCTATAAATACAAGTGAATTCTACCTCATTTGGACATCATTATGAGACACTCTTCTATCTTGTTTTTTGGCTCGCACAGTTCTGCGGCTCATCTGCAGAGGATCGGGTTCACTCTGAGGTGAAATTGTAGGGTATGAAGCTCAAATTTTAGATCTAAGGTTTTGGGCCATAGTTGTTGGCACAACACAGGAAGGATTTGACCATAGTCACACACACATAAGATCATCTATGCAACTGGAGCCTTCAAGTCGCACAAACAGCTCTCCATCCATGTGATGGGAGTTAGGGTTTCTGAAACATGGTTGCAGACCCCAGTCGCTGACATGTCGGGATTATGGGAGCAACCAGGAAGCTATAGTTGCTTTGATAACTCCTCCTTCATTCGTCTGGGACCTAAAATATGAAATCTAAATCTTCCAAATATTTCGCTTAGTGATCGCAGTGTTCAACAGTTGACTATAGACAATGATAGTTCATTACAGGCTTTAGAATCAAGATTTTGAGTATAAGCATTGTTGGGTTGATTTCATGGATGATGTAGTTATTTTATTGGTTAGTTGCATAGATGAATATATGAACCATTGTACTCTATTTTTCTGAATCATTTGATGATGATCTAATAAGAAGAATAATTTGAAAGGGTTTTCCCCATTGTGGGTTTTTTCCTAGTCTCTGACCAATCTTGGTCTCTCTATGTGTGAATAATTTTATTCTATTGTTCCTTTATGTTCAGTTGCACTGATGATAATCATATTTTTATTTATATATCATTGCATGTGCTATTTAATGATGATGTAAATATGAATAATGTTATCATCTTATTGGGTGAACTTAATGTGTTAATGAAGAAATGCAACTATCAAAGCAATGGACAATATAGCCCTAAGAAAAATTAACATATGGAAGCTTAGATCTAGAAATTGATTTACGTAGAGTGGAAGCACTTCCTCTCACAGTGACTCTAATCTAGAATGAAATTTCTTACTTCGCTTTCTTTACTTTCGTATTAAATTTTTTGTGGGAAGATTTTTCTCACAGAGAAGCCTGATAGTAGTGCATTCTCAATTCCTTAAAGTACCCTTTATTTACTTGATCTAGAGAAATTTTCCAAAGTTATTAAGGTATTATAGTTCCTAAAAAATATGATACACTCCATTGATCACAATACATTAAAAATTAGAAAAACCACTCCTGTTGATATTAAAAATTTTCTAAAACATGTCCACAAAAATATTTTTTTTTTGCATCTTGAATATCAACTATAGCAAGAGGAGCTACAAAACACAATCATCATTCTAAACTTGTCTTTGTTCAAAACAATCCTCTATTTTAGGCTGAGATAGACTCCCATAAATAGGCTGAAACTAATCAAATGAGTGAAGTTGATATTGATTTAGTGCCCAGTGCAAGAGCATATTTGCATGAATATGAAAAAAATTAGTCTGCACTTCCCAAGCCCATCGCCAGGCCTTGGGGAGATCTTGTCTGCAACAAACAGAAAAATAGGTCAGGGATATGACAAGGATTTGTCCTTTCATACTCCAGATTATTGAAATCCAATCCAATTTCAAAATGATGGATTTATTCAGGACGATTCATATTCACCTGGTTTAGATCTTTCTCCTTCATGTTCACAGTCAAAGACTGTAAAATGCCAACATTGTGATAGAATTAGCCATGTGAACAACCATTGTTTTAATCTTCATCAGTGTGAGAATTTTGGTCAGCACACTCATTCTTCAATCTGATTCTTAAAAAACTAGTCTCCTGCAAAAACGAAGATTCACCTTAGATGGATCGCTTCGTGGAAATAGGCTTCAGAAACCAAGAAGATATTTCAATCATATCATAGAATTTGTTCTCAAGTATTGAAAAGTATTGTAGTTGAGTTTTCTTCATCCTCTCACCTTATATCTAATAACGGGGAATTGATGGTCATTTACAAGTTTCAAAGATAAATCAAGCGATCCCGAGCCACAACCTGAACCTGCTTCTTGAGCCTACAACTAGAGACAACCATACCCAGAATCAGAGTTGTGGCCAGAGACACGAAAGCTCCTAAGCATGCCGATGGTTGGTGGAATTCCTTAAACCACCATAGGTTGAGACCTCACTTTTGTTTATGTTCTCTTTATTTTCCACTTCTCAGTAGAAGACTTCGATTTTTTTACCATATTTAAAGAGTTCAGGAATTAAGCACATTCTAGTGTATTATTATCCTTAAAATCCATCAATATACCTTGAGTTATCCCACCATATGCATTCATTTGAGAGAGCACATTTAGCCTATTTCCATCATGCATTATTTTATTTTTGTATTATAGTTATCTTCTTGGACTTGTATATACTTGTTCAGATTAAAGGGGGGAATGTTAGACACCTAATATGCTAAGGGTTGGTGTGGTGGAATATGAAGAGTCATTGGAATCTAAGATACTTTAGAAGATGAATCCAATGGTTATGAAAAATGCATAAATGTAAATCATTGTGAATAGTAAATATAGTTCAAAATTTTATCTTACTTTCGTGTCCATTCCCTGTGTGTGTTTAACAGTTTTATCTTGGAACTCTTTGTTGTTGGCTTGATGTAAAACCATACTCATATAAAATTGTGTTATAATAAATGTGCAGGGTAAGATAAATTTATTTGAACTTTTTTTTCTCTTAGAGCCAAATCTTGGGTAGGGTAATCTTATGTTTGAAATTTCTCTCTATACTTTATTGGATCTTTGGGAATATATTTGTAGGAAAAAGTAGGTTTTTATTTTTATAATTACTTATTTGATGCACGTTGGTGAGGTAATGTTTGACTAATATAGCTATTTTGTTTGGAATTATATATATTGAGTAATATAGCTATTATTGATAGTTTGAGTAAGAAGTGTATAGATTGAACTCATAGGAATATTTGTAATTGATATTAATGTGTAATTATAGTTTTCAGCCATAATAATGAAATAGGCCCACTTGGTAGTTGATAGGTAATACATAGGGCCACTAGGTCGTTAGAGGGAATAATATAAAAATAAGGGCTAGTTGGGATAGACCCCATGAATACTCGTGAAAATTATAAGTAGACATGAATATCATTGTATTGAAGATGTGTTGGATGCATAGTCTTGTAGCAAGCATGACTTGTAAAGTGATTCCTTCCATAAGATGTATTTGATGGTATTAATCTAGCTTAAGGGTTCTTCTTCTCTATATTATTCTATTTTTTATGAAGTGAATACTTGGTACTTTTTGAATACAAGGGTTTAATTATTCTTAAGATTAAGGGTTGATATTTATATTTTATTTTTTAGCTATCAAAGTATATAAGAAATGGTATAAAAAATCTTTATAAGGCATCATAATAGCTAATCATAAAAGTATTTTATAAGTTATCATCATTTCACATTAGCTACCTCCAACCCTAGCTACATAAAAGGTGATCCATTGAAAAGTTAGTTATTTCTTCCATAACCTATATATATTTGGATTATAGAAAATAAGATGTGTTTTTTATCCAAGTGGATATTGGTGGCTAACTGCCTATTCCACGTAGACCTCCAGTCAATTTCATTTATTTCCTTGATTATAGCAGCATTTACTATTTTTAGCAGTTTTTTTGGGTCCTCAACTTCCGGAGTTGTTTTGACCCCAAAAACAACATTTTTTTGAGGTATGTACTAAGCCTATAGCTGTAAGTAGGGGTTTGTAACAAATCATATAGTACTCGAAAACACATTTTCAATGAGGTATCATACGCACCAAAAAGAGATAATATGACCAAGTTATGACCCCGGGAAGTTGGCTTCCCAACTAACCCCAACAGGTCCCACAAACTCTTGGTGTTCCATATCTTGGGGTTATGGTTTTGGTTGTTTGGGGTTTTCCCTTGTTGTTCAATAATAAAAAGGTCCTTGAGCCCCATTTTAACGCAATCCAAAGGCATGTAGTTTCCACATCTCTTCTCAGAGATAAGCTACCATCACCTAAGCTAGTTTATTTCCATTCTGTATGTAAGCATATTTCAGTTCTTTGATATTAATGAAATGAAGTGTTATTTCTATTGCACCTTTGTACTTATGATTATATATATATTATTGTGCGTTCCTATTTAAGTTCGGATAAGTGGTATCAGAGTGGTCTTCTCTTTCGTTGTTTCTCTTTTCATGTCCCTAACGAGGTCAGGGTATAAAGAGTTAGGGATCGAACTGGGTGAAACTTTACAAGACCAAATTTTAAAACCCCAAAGGCCTCCCATGGTGGAAGAAAATAAATATGAGGGAGCAGGATATCATTTTAAAATATTGCTCGAAGAAGCCCTCGAGCGACAGAGGAACGCGATGATGGATAATGTTTCCTAGATCCTTCTGCGGCTACCCACAAGCAAACCATCTTCTTCCAAGAACCACTCTAGAAGCACCACTCCCTTTAAGGTACAAGTTAACTTTGGCATCCCAATATTTGAAGGTCATATAGATGTGGATGTTGTCGATAAATGGTTAAATATTCCAGAAGGATATTTTTCGATCCATGATTTTTCCAACCGGGAAAATATTACTTTTTCACTCCTCAAAGCCACCCCCCACGTCAAGGACTGGTGGGAAACTTACTGTGAGAAGAGGGATGAGAGTGAACCCTCACTATTTTCAGCAACACCCACATGGAATTCTTTCTGGGACACTATCAAGGGGCATTATTACCCTATTTGGAGCAATGAGGATAAATACATAAAGTGAACCATGCTACGGTAGGGAAGGGACCAAGACGTGCTAGAGTTCACAAATATTTTTTGTACCCTTCGCATGAAGTTTGGTATCAAGGAATCTGAATGAAATTTGGTACTCAAGTACCGTGGCTGTCTACACAAGTACATCCAGGACGAGATGGAGCTCTTGTAAATCTCCTCGCTCAGTGTTTTCTATCGATACACTTTCAAGATCGAGAAAAAATTTAAACAAAATAGGTGAGACTATGGATTTACGAGTCCAAAGCAAGGGAAAGGCACCCCCAAACTACATAACAAAGTACAAAGCCAAGGCAAGGTGATCCAGGAAAACCTGCCAAAGCTGCAAGAAAATAAAAACACGTTAAAGACGAAGAAGGAAAAGGTAAAATGTTGTGAGTTCCATAAGAGCCTCACTCACAACACAAGTGAGTGTCAGGCCAAGTAGTCACTGGTGGCCGAGCTCAAGGCTTCCGAATCAGATGCATGTTCTAACTCTGAGTTAAAAACCGACAAGGGGAATTACAAGGGGAAGTAGATTATTGACGCAGATCCTAGTGCCACCATTGCCACCACCAATATCCAGAAGGATGTGCTCGAAGATCCAAAGGAGGGGTAGTGACTCCTACACTCACAGATATGGGTGAAGGGTTCTCCACCATAGTTCATTTTCGACAATGAGAGAAAAAATAACCTCATTTCATCATATTTCATGAACTTGTTGGACCTGTCGACCACAACACACCAGCATTTTTACACCATTGGGTGGCTTCACTAAGGACGAGATCTTTGCACCAACCAACAGTGTCATCTTCCCTACAACATCAATTCCTTCAACGATGAGGTACCGTGTGATGTTTCTCCTCTTGAATTTTGTGATTTATTATTAGGACAACCATACTTGTGGAAGTGGCATGTTGTGTATGAGTCTAGGCCCTGCATTGTTATTATTACTTTGGGCAATAAGTCGTATAGGATACTAGAGTTAGCACCGCCTACCACCATCTCTTTGATCACTACAAAGCAATGCAATAAGATCATTTCCCATACCAAGAAATTTTTTTTCTTATGGTTCTCCCTCAGGGAAAGAAGAGTGTTGTGGCAACAACCTCCACCTAAGGCTCCTCCACATGGTAGAAACAGATGGACAAGGCCATGAGGAGTATAGAGACATCTTCAACTCACCCACACAGGTACCTCTACATTATTAGGTCAAGCAATCCAGTCGACCGGTACAGCACCCGCTACCCGGTGGGATGATCTACCAACGCTCTTTTATAGAACAATGAAATAAAGAGGCATATTTAGGAGTTGTTACGGAAAGGGCACATCAGGCCAAGTTCATCACCCCATGGGAGCTTGATTGTGTTGGTACAGAATAAGGTCGAGACCTGGAGACTCTGTATCGACTGTCGAGCGTTGAACAAGATCACTGTCTAGAATAAGTACCCAATCCCATGGAAAGATCTTTCCATAAATTTATCCCCATCGCACCCACGTAAGATAATATGACCAGTTATGACCTCGGGAAGTTAGTGCCTGACCCAGCCCAACGAGGGCCACAAGCTCTTGGTGTTCCATCTCTTGAGTTAGGGTTTTGGTTGTTTAGGGTTTTCCATTGTTGTTCAATATGCAAAAAGGTCCTTGAGCCTCATTGTAGTACGATTCGAGAGGCATGTGGGCGCATCTCTTCTCAGAGATAAGCTAGCATCGCCCGAGCTAGTTTATGTCCATTCTATATGTAAGCATATTTTAGTTCTATGATATTAATGAAATTAAGTGTCATTTCTACCGCATCTTTGTATTTATGGTTATATCTGTATTTTTTTGCTTTCCTTTTTAAGTTCATATCAGTTTTATAGGAAAATATGATGGTTCTACTATTGAAAAATACATTAAAAAAATGAAGCATCTATAGCAAAAGAGTTGCGTGCTTATGCTATACATGGTTAAAAAATTATGCAACCATATGGTGGGATTTTCTTAACTTGAACAAGATAAAAGAACTTTTGAATGAAGCATATGGAAAACTAATTTTCAAGAGGTGGGCCCATGTTTTCTAGAGTGATAAATTGACCACCAAAGCTTTGTTTCCATGAAAAAACCTTCTGTTATAGGCTCATGGACATATTATTTAGGAAAATGTATTAGTTATTTAAACACTTGTAGCAAACATAATTTCATCAATGTTAACTTGGCCAAAAGATTACAAGTTCCCACAAATAATATTCCAAGCACATAGGTTAAGGGTGCGAACGTTTAAAATTTTAAAGATTTGAAGATTACCATGGATAATACAGGTTATCTTGATAAATACCATATATATATATATATATATATATATATATATATATATATATATATATATATATATATATGCAGGGGAGTTGAGGGAGCGGGGAGTGGGATGGTTGAAACCCTAGCAGCCCTCGCCCCCTTATTCATGCCTCCTTGTCCATGAAGCTGGAGGTTTCCTTCTTTTTCCTTGGAAGACATTGTCGTTTCTCTGTAGGATCTCTCTTGGCAAAAAATTTTCATAATGTGCTCCGAGCTTCTGTGTTGGTTTTGTTCGCTTCCATCCTCTTCCTCTATTAGGGGAATTTTTAGGTCTAAAATGGGCCTCCTAAGGAAATTATTAAAATAATAGTGGAAATTATAAAATAAGATTAGATTACATCATCAAATTTTAGAGGGAAAAAAGAAAAAACTACTTTTTCAACTCGTATTTTCAACTTATCTTTGTATCGGTTTACTCAAATTTCAAGCTGGAACACTCGTTGGATGCATAATTTGATTCCTCGTCCAATGAGTACCCATGTTGCATACTTTCGAAGGACTCTTCTACATGAAAAATTTGTTTGCAATCACCTTTTTTATGTATTTCTCATTTTTCGTGTAGCAAGGTCCATCGGAAGTATGCAACATGGGTACTCCTTGGATGAGGAATTAATTTTTTCATCCAACGAGTATTCCCACTCGAAATTTGAGTAAAAAATTAGGGAGGTAAGTTGAAAATACAAGTTAAAAAAGTAGTTTTATTATTTTATTATTTTTTAATCTTTTTACTTTTTTACCCCAAAAATGGTGAATCGTCCCCCATGGTTGGCATCTTAATCTTGAATCCTATTGGTTCTTATAAAGTTTATTTTGGTTGTACATTTTTCTTAGGAGGCCCATTTTAGACCTTAAAAGTTCTCTAATGCATTGTCGCCATTTGGTATTGCTTCTACTTCCATGTTCATTGGGACATCTAGAGTCACCACCGATTTCTTGCTGAGCTTCATTTCCCATTTCCTTCCACTAAGGCTTCCCACCATCGCCTTGGTCATGGGTGTTGGTTTCAACAGCTTGACCAAATTTTTTCTGTGCCTCACAGTTTTTCTATTTGTTTCGTGTTTTAGGATTGTCTTTGTGGCTTCGTGGCCATCAGGGTTTCTTCACAAATCCGCCCAGGTTCTTTATGTTTTCGTTGGCCGTCCTTGTGCCATTTTTGTTCCAATATTTTTTTCTAGGGTCCCTTGACCCCTGATGTAAATTTTTTATGTCGGTAGTCAGGCTTTGCCTGGTGCTTCTTCTTGGGTTTCTTTAGTGGGCCTGTGTGTTTTTTTTAATGATACACCCTTAAGGTTTTTTTTGCATGCATGCGTGCCTAGTTCTTGTTTTCTTCACTACCTTGTGGCCTAGGGTTTTCAAATTTTCATGATTCTTGGTTTCAAATGGTGAATGATTTCTCGAATGTGCTTGGCGAATATACAAAATGTAATTTGTTCTTCTCTAACGAATACAATTACGCATTTTTTTCTATGAGATTTTTTTTCTCCATATGTCTTAAATTGCAATTATTGTGATTTTGTGTGTGTGTGTGTTTGTGTCTTAAATTAAAATGATCATGCATGTAATTAAAATAGTGATATTTCATCATGCACTTGAAAAAGTCACTCCATATGTCTTGAATGTGCATGTAAGTACAATAGTGATATAACATCATGCGCTTGAAAAGGGCTATGGATTATTGTTATTAAATAATAATATTCCTAAAATTATCACATCATATTTATTTTATCTTTATTGTAATTCAGTTTTAGGTATATTACTAGTCATCCCACTTTGAAATCCTTCATCCAAGAATAATTTGTAATGAAGGATAACTTAATCCAAATTATTCATTTCTCAAGGTAGGATTCATATTTAGGAAGGTCACTCCACTTAATTATTCTTCAATACTTATAAAAGCAGCTAATTCAAAATTTTTGAGCCAACAAGTGTCTCATTTTGTCACATTAGTATGACTAGAGTTGAAAATGAACTTTTCCATGATGTGATCTCTGGATCTTTCTAGAGAGCCACCCTAAGGTAGGTATTGAAAAATGGTACTATAATTCCAATAATAATATCAAGATATTTAAAAACATCAATTTTTTTGGAGGCCACCACTGTTGAATAATAGTGGAAAAAGGAAGCCCAAAATCCTTTCATAACCATCTTCTTTATTCTACAGGGATTGTGATTTCATACAAGTTTTATTTTCTCCCATTTTCAAAGAATTTTAGGATTCGTTTATGTAATTTTAATCCTAATATACCACTCATGAATAGCCATTGGGCACTTAATACTACAACCACTCCCCTGATTTCCATGGCATACATGGGGGATTGTAATTAGTAATCATTAATTGACAATTTAACCCTATGTTATTGATCTAAATTTGAATGTTAGTTTTGATGTGCTAATTTCATATTCATATTTATATTTAAATTTCTCATCATTTGCTTCATGTGCATAGGCTTCTTGAGGTGTTTGTAAGTGTTAAACAAGTAAATAACTGAATTTCATGTTAAATTCATGAGCATAAAAGCATTAAAACATAATTTTGAAAATCAAAAATAAAATGTACAGCAAACCATCGCAATGATCTATTAATACAGTTTTTTGATGAAGGACTTCACCCCTCCTGGTCTACATCTCCTTGGTCCAGGTTCCATGGATTGGGCCTCTGTATTAGTTCAAATGTGAAAAAAGTGTTGTTTAAATTTATCTACTGCTCCTAAAACCTGCTTCAATGTGTTCAAAATGTCCAAATCATCTAGAAATGACTCTTCTTGCTCCCAATTTGGTCGAATTTTGGAAAATTTATTTCCAAAACAGTTTGGCCTAGGAAATCTACACTAAATCTGGAGATGACTCCAATTAAGGCTGTGAAATTTGGATTTGGTGCTGAATTTGGGAACTCCGCCGAATTCTCCACCATTTTAATTGGGATTTAATTAAATTTAAGCTGGATTTTATCCACCGGATTAACGCTAAACGCTCTCTTTAATTAATCTAGATTAATAAAAGAATATTAGCGCATAAAAATGGTTAAGGGTTTATATAAATCCGCACTTAACACTAACTCCACGCTTAAATATATTAACTCTTATCCTAGTCTTCCGTATATGGTAACATGGGCCGGGGGCTAGCCCTTTGGGGTTGCCCCCTGCCCTACCCCCATCAGTTCAATACATTGATAATAAATATAACTCGTGCACATAGACTGTTAAGAACCAAAGTTTGTGGTAGAGTGGTAAGGTGTGCGTGTTGTTTGGGGTGGTCGCGAGGTCGAGCCCTTACCTCTTCCCTTCCGCCATTTATAACTTTTTCCACACAAAATATTACTTCGACCTTTATATATTGCAACACGGACTATGCTATAATAAAAAAAATTCGGCCTTTTAATAATGTAATTCGAACCCATAATATATGTATGAAATTCATACTATACCATAGTTTAAAATTTTTATTTGGCCTTCAACCTTGGTCCACCATAGGGGGCACGTGGCGGCCCGTGGCTGCACCACATGTCTGCCTCTGGTTGGACTATTCCAACCATAACAAAAAAAACAAATTCAACCTTAGGAGACACATAAAAAAAAAATCACCTTCCAAACTTTCCGACGAATCCTGCAATGACAATTGTGACAGTGTCATTGGGAGAAAATGACAAAATATTCCCCAGAATATCCATTTCTTTTCTGACTAGGCTTCCATGTCAGCATTCTGTCCTTTCTGCAATTTTTTTAGTTGTTTAGGAAAATGAACAACATGCTCTATCTTCCTCATCCAGACTCTGTTTTTGACGAAACGAATTGTGCCAGATTCCTGGTGACGAGCTGTTCGTTTTCGTTCAATTTCCAATGGATTTTGAGCACTTTCATTTCTTATCTTTAACACTGAGCACTTGATCAATTATTTCCTTATGCATGAAGTATCTTTATTCCCTGGAATTGTGAATGAAGGTCAAAAGAGGGATACAAAAATATGTTTAGTTTTTTCCTATCGTAGTTTTGATGAAATTATTAGAAATCCCACTATATATTAGCACAAATCCTCTTATATTTTTAATGCGACCCAAAGCATTGAGATTTTTGGGTTGAGAAATGTTGGTCAATGCAATAGACAAGAGTGTTGGAGTGGAATTTTGATAGTTATATCTTATAGTATTTTTGGACCTTTTGTTTATATTTTTTGAATTTGTGTTATATGGATATTAATGCCTTATTCTACTTGTTGCTATCACTCTATACTTCACATGGATATATTTTATTTTCCTTGCATTTTTCACCTCTAGTTCAGAGCATGACATATAAAGCGTTGATTTTTCCATCCCTTTTTCCAGATGATGGAATCCTTTTATTAGGGGGGATATACTTTTGGATTGGTTCCTCGGAGTGGGACCAAGTGACTTGTTGGGTGGATGCTATTTTTTCTTCAACAATTTTGGCATTTAATTGTGCTTTCTATATTTCATTCACATATATCATTTTGATTTCATTGTTTATGTTTTATTTCAATCCTAATATGGCTATTTGTAAGATAATATGAGTAGCCAACACATGTAAATAATTAAAAAAACTCATCCACCAAACTCAACTATTGTAATCAAATGAGTATGGAAAACGAGTCATTTTCCTCAATGTTTTGAAACTACCTGAAATTTTTTTTTCTAAATATATCCCAATTTCTTGAACAGGCCTTTGATCACCACCACAAGAACTAATCACATGTTGATATTTCTAGGTGTAATGATGAAAAAATTATTTTTTTCTTTGGATTCTTCACAAATTTGGTGCAACTCGAAATATATCTCAATTTTGTTTATCCAACTTGTGGTCTCATTGTCATCCTCTCCACTAAATCTAGGTTGCATTTATATTTTCATTTTATAATATATATGATGCGGAAATAATTGGATGGATTCAATTGGTGTAGTTAATATTAATGTGCACCAAAATTTTTTGAAGCTCAGGGATAAGAAAAATAAAAATAAAATGCATGATACTTCTCTTCCTAACCAATTAGGACCCAAGCAGGTCCTTGAAAAGTTATTATAGGAAAACTGAATGTAACACCTACTAACATATCAAATGAAGAGTCTAATGTTGAACTAAGGTAAAAGCCTCTAGAACACATGAGAAAAAAAACCTAAGAAGGGAATAGAAAGGAACAAAAATATAAGGATATGAATGACAAAGGAACTTCATTTTGAAGATTCTAAGCAAGAAAAACTAATAGCTAAGGTTTATGTGTATTAGCACTTGTACTATAGAAAGAAACAATGATCAACAAGGCAAGGGAATGGTTGTCAACAAAATTATTATGGACCAACATGGAACTAGAAAGACAACTTTTATTGAGGCACATGGAAGAGTAAAAGCAATTCATGGAGATAATATAGTAGCATAACGCCAATATTTCACCAAAAGGTCAAGTTGAATCAAGACTGAGGTGGAAAGGAAGTAGTTAGACCACATGTTCAAATTTCACTAGGATGGATGAATGCTCATGCTCGGTACCAATTGTCTACATTTATTAGTATATCATGTCATATGTCTTTGTCTCATGCTTTAAGGATGAAATACAAAGGGGGATGGAATGTAATGTACTTTGGGAGGATAATACGGGGTGCCTAGCAAGATACCTAAGGTGATAATGAATACAATGTGGCCATAACCATGGAATAAGTCCACTTGGTACTTGATAGGTAATTAATAGACCCACTAGATAGTTAGAGGAAATAATATAATAATAAGGTTTAGTTGGCATAAACCTTTAAGAATAATCATGAGAAAGTATAAATACACATGAATATTATCGTTTTATAGATATGTTGAATATTATGACAAACATGACTTTTTGATTCATTCCTCCCATAAGGTGTGTTTGATGGTGTCACTCTGCCTTAAGGTTTTTTTATACATCTTGTATCTATTCCTATGTGGAAATATTTTAATATTTTTAAATTTAATGGTTTACTATCAAATTTAGGGGTTTATATTTCATAGTTTTTACCTTTTATCTCACAAAGTACACTACGTATATTTTCATTTGAAATTGGTTGGAGTAATATAATTATTTGCATATTTCATAAATGCAACTATTATGTAATTAAATTAGTAATATATATATATATATATATCCTAGTAATGCTAATATATATCTATTTAATTACAATTCCCTTGTGTGTACATTTAAATTAGTAATGTAATTAGTCTTGGTCGTTAGAGATATTAAATATAGCATATAAACAAATGTGCATGTTTGGATGATATAAATATTTGGTCTAAGCCATATTTGCATTTTCTATTTTAGTAATATGGCTATTTGTATGAGCAAATTTTTCTTTGCTATTGGTTTGATTAATGGATCAATGTTCACAATGGAAATTAATATGTAATTATAAGCATGGGTCATAAATCTATCTACAATTCCAACTATTGGTTTGAGTAATGCAGTTATGCTCATAATGGAGATATACATATGAATTTGGTTTGGATATTGTATTTATGTTCATAATAGAGATATACATATGCATTTGGATTGAGTAATATTTGTTGTTTACATATTGCATTTGAAGCTATTATTTTGTCTTCACATTTGGTATTGAGTTGTTGAATATTTGTTAGTTGCATATTGCATTTGAAGCTATGTTGCTACATTTCCATTTGCCATATTACATGTTACTATCTATAACTATTGTATAGTTGTCAATGAATATTGTGTAGTTGTTACCAAGGCTATTTCAGTAGATAAATATTATATTGCATTTGTAACAATTGTATTACATATTATTGTCTCTCCAAATCCTAGTTTATAAACGAGTTAAGATTTAGTTAAAAAATGAAGAAATATAAATTATTATACTATATTTGTCATTATTTAAGCATTAAGAGTTTTCTTATATACTAATCAAGAGTTAGATAATTTTTATCATTTACAAACTAGAGAAATGTTGATCCCTAACCCTAGCTTATCTATGTAATTAAATTAGACAAATATTTCAGTCCTAGATAATTAAATTAATAATAGGTGTTGCGGTTATTGTTTGGGTTATAGAAAAGCATAATTTCATTTACACTAAAATTATTTGAATACAATGTCTCAAATTGGAGAAAAAATAAGGAAATGGAATTTAAATAATGTGGATTTCCCTATAACTTGGGTCTAAATACACACTAATCAAGACTCTAGCTTGCATCTAAGGAAAGATAGAGGAACATAAAAAAATGCCTTTGTAATGAAATACAAATTTCATTTTGTAGGATATATAGAAAATATTTTCATGCTTTAGGAGGATTCTTGTCAAACAAATCTAGTTTCAGAGTGTTCGATGCCTTCAAGAAATCTCATTTTGACCTACTCCATATCTACATCAGATTCTCAAATGTTAACATTGTCATCAATTTGGCCTCATGAAGGATAAATTTTTTGATATTCATCCTTGTGAGCATTGTGGAAAGCATAATCATCATTCAAACAAATTTTCTATACAAAAGACTCCTGCAAGAGAAAAGGCTCACCTTAGATGGATCACTTATTGGCATTGGCTATCAACAATCAAGAAGATATACCAGTCATATTGTAGAATTCATTCTTGAGTATTGACACATGTTGTAGTGGATATATTTTCATCTTCTCACCTTGTATATGACAGGCGAGAATAAATATTCAACTACTAGTTTCAAGTCATATCAAGTGATCCTAAGCTACAACTAGAACCAGATTTAACCAGAGCCAAAGTTATGGATGAAACTAGAGACATACTCACCCTAACTTTAGGATCTTACTGCTAGCTCTGGTTTTGGTTGTGGTTCAAGCACACTTGATATGACTTTGAAATTATTAGTTGACTATGATTAATTTCCACCCATTAGATACAAGGTGAGAAGATGAAAGTCTCTCCATTGCAAGATGTGTCAATGCTTGAGAATGAATTCTATGGTATCAATAATATATATTCTTAGTTTTCGATTTCCATTTCCAATAAGCAATCCATCCAAGGTGAATCTTTTCTCTTTTAGGAATATTGTGTCTAGAACACGTGTTTGAATGATTATTATGCTTTCGAAAATTCTCATAAGGATGAATATCAAAACACTAATCCTTCATGTGGCCAAATTGATGAAAATATTGGAGTTTGAGAATTTGATGTAGATGTGGAGTAGGTGAAGATGAGATTCCTTGAAGGATCCCAACACTCTGGAATTATATTGGTTCAGATTAGTTTGGAATATGAAAGGTCACTTCATCACTTTTGATATTTCCAAGCTTTCTTGCACATTTATCTTGCTTAGAGTTTCTATATCATTATCTATTCCTGCAATTCTGACCTCTGACAACAATTTGCACTGTTTTTTACTTGAATCTAAGATATTCCATTTGATTGTGGAGGGGCCTAGGATCATGTGATCATCAATGACCTCTCCATTTCTGAAATTCCCTTAGAAAATTATGCACCTATTCTGACATTGCCTTAGCTAAATTTGCACTCATTTTCTTGTGTATAGTATATAAATCTATTAGGAAACGGTTGTGCTTATCAAACTTTTATCTCCTATACATTATTCCTCTGCATGCACATTTTTGGTCTAGTGAAGCTTAAAGTGCTCATTTCCTTTCTCTTGTATCCTCTATGTGCTCATTATTATAACTTTTGCATGTATGTTTGCTTAGAACATGAGCCAAATTGTCTCACAATAACTTTCTTCTATGTTACCCCTATGCATAAGGAAACATATTATAAAACCATTAGTGCATTATAGTGATGGTAGAGCTATTGAATGATCTATTAAAGAAGAAACAAAATCCACTAATGAAGTAAAAGTAGTGAAGAACCTAAAAGTGTACTCGAAGTTATTGATATTGGCATCAAAGGAAGTAGTGGAAGGTCATAAAATTCTTCATGCAAAGGCCCACAAAGGGATAGAGGAGTTAATAGGTGAAATTGGTGCAGTTTTTGTATGGTTAAACTGTCTTATTAACATCCAATAATTGTTGTGTCATGGATTTTCATTGAAGTGTGATGGCCTTCATGTCACCATTTTTTTGGACCAAATAAGAGAGTATTTTAGTGGTTCTTACTAGGGAATTGATTTCTATAAAATGACTCCAAGAACCATGGAACTCACATCCACTTCCATGCTCTCTATAACTTACAACCCCCAACGTTTCAAATGGTACTTTGTTGTCTATTATGAAGTAGATATACTCATCAAGTGAGTTGGAAGGTTGAATAACATAGTTTCTTACACTTGAAAAAATGATGAACTTGGTTTGTGGGGGATCATACCATGTTGCAAAATATGAGTGTGAGGATAACAATGAAAATAATTTTTTTTTTAGAAGTCGCAGCCTCTATTTTTTTTAGGGATATCTTTCCAACACTTTCATGTTATTATCGTCATCACCAACAGTATCACCAACATTAACAAAAATATTATAATTAGAGTGTTTTTATTCATGTTGTTGACGGCATGGCTCTTGTTTCAATGACATTAAAATATTCATAATATGGAGTTCAATGGATTTCATAGAAGAGGTATATCTGTTTTGGTTCACTCTACATATTTTTTGATTTGTATGCAATCTTCTTGATAGTGATTGAATTGCTTGTATACTTCAGATGTATAGTCTTATAATGTCAAATATTTTGAAACTTTTGGAGAAATTTGAGTTTCATATTAAGGCATTGTTAGTTCCATGAACAAAGGATGGATTTAGGTTTAAATATTTCATGTATTAGTGTAAAATGGTTTATATATCGCAAGGAGTTGCAGGAAATCTACCAGGATTTGAATTAAAATATATATTGCATATTACTTCAAGTATGGAGAAAATAGGAGGATTATGAAATATTGCCTTTAGTGTGTTCAAGGGTTTCTGATTTTTTGTAGTTCCTTGCTCTATTTGATATGTTATTTACACTATATTTATTTGAGACACCATTGGACTTATACATTATTCTTTGAGGACATCATTAGGATGATCTAGACATTTTATGTATTTTGATGAGATTTATATTTCATGATATTATGATATTTTACTTTCATTATGATGATGATGATGTTTATTATGGCATGTATATGTGATCATTTATGATGCTTACTAGATGTTGGTTATATCATGTTCATTAGTTTTTACTAGCTATTTCCTAAGAGTGGTAGGAAAAAAGGACTAAGGACTTAACCAATATCACGATGGTTTGAGTCACATTGTGATTTTTGTTTGTGTTTTGATATTGGATATTGATGTATATAGTGGGTACATTTATATGGATTATATTGAAGGATTCTCTCTTAGTTTTTTAGGAATTGAGAAGTGTTGACCAAACGAATCACATATGGGTAGTGGGGTGGTAAGTTAAGGAAATTGGACATCTTTGGAGGGGTATGATCAACATCCCTATTCATACCTGCTAGCACTCTTGTGGCTTAGGATGAAGTACAAGGGGTACTTGTCCTTAGATTTGCATGATGCCATGAGGGTTGTACCATGGGTATGGTTGCTCATGAGACAATAACGAGGAGCACACATCAAGGGGAGCCTTGATACTCAGTCACCATGAAATTATAAACAAGGAAAACAAGGAGAATATTGAGTTTTCATTTTTGGTCAACAATTCTTCCACTGCTCAGATCATAGGTGTTTGAAGGAAACCCATGAAACCCTTAGAACATTAGGTTTTTGAAGGGAAAAAGACTTGGCACCCTTAGCACTAGATGGAGGATAAGGAAATCTATGGTTATGGTTAATTCATAGGTCCTCAAGGATTGGTATGTTATGGGTGATTAAAGAGAAAAACTTGGAAAGTATTTGAGTAACAATTTAATTTAAGTTTAATTAATGCTAACCTTGAAAACTAAAATTAATATGAAAATTCAATAATGGAAAGAAATGAGTTGGGAAATGTTAGTAAATATCATTCCCAAAAGGGAGGGGGTTTAAAGTAAATTAGAGCTAAATAAATATAGATATATAATTGAATTTTAAGTTATCATGTCTAAAAGGGGGTTTACCCTGAAGTTAAATTGATATGAACTTAAGTGAACTAAAATATAAATAGATATCTACAAGAATTTAACTCAAAAAAATTAAAAACAAGAGAATATCACTGAATTTATAAAGTTCTATAAATTATAACTAAATTTGAAATCGAGAGATTCAAGGAAATAACTACAACTAACTTGGGCTCTTGGTAGGTAACAAGGAATTAACTAAAACAAATTACAAAAGTGAAGGTAAGGAAAAGGGGCATAAGGGAACAACTAGGAGTAAAATTAGGAACATGTGACTCTTGGGTATGAGAAAATATTTACTTAAATAAAATAATTGGAATTTACATGAGAGCCAAATTATGGATTGGACATGTGTTTAGGTCAACAATCAAATTATGGAATTAAATAATGGATTGTTTTTTATGTGAAAACAATTGCCACAGCTAGTCCTCACCTAAAATACTATAAAAAAAACACACTCTTATATAAGGGGGATCTTGAAGCTTCCTAGTGTTGGGTGGGTGTCATAATGACATTCTATGTATTCTTATGAGAACTTGCGATATTGTAATATTGTGATTGTGAAATTGTGGTCTTTAGTCTTTCTGGTTAGTGTGGTGGATAACTAATTATTGATTTGGGGAGATCAAGGATGTGGCTAAGATTCCTATTGGCTAGTGTTGGTATATTCTTCTTACTACAACCCCACTGTGCCTTGTGGGCCAAAGGGAAGAAAAGTACCTTGGAGTTTGTAGGGTGAAAACTAAGTGGGTCACAAATTTGGTCTAATACATCAGGAATTGTAAAAGAATTGGTCATTCGAGCAACTTCAAGCAAGGAACAACGATCATGACACCCTGTATTAAAGATTATACAACCAGTTAGGTGAAAAATACCCTCTTCGTAAATTGTAGTATGGACTCTTCATTAAATATATAACTTGAATATTGGTATTATTTTTATTTGTGGCAAACTTTGCTGGAGACAATGTAATATTTATAAATTTCGTGGAATGGTTCCTTTTTAATAAATAATACTATAAATTTGGATTTAAAAATATTTATAAATCTATAGTATACTACATGTATATGACTGATATGATTCTTGAATGCATTGTTAAAAAAAATAATTGCAGTTCAAAGTAAATAAAGGAAACAAAAAAAATCTAGTATAAATGACTAATATAAACCCATTGCAATGAACTATTCTACAATTCTATTTGTTGGCCATGTTGAAGAAAAAAAATATTTGAAGTGTTATAGGTTGATCGAATTCTATGTATTTCTTTCACCCACTATTGTTTTTGTGTTCTCTTCATAGCTCCTTTTGTTCCTAACTACTAGATTCCCTTCTAGGATCCATTCGAGTGAATGCATCAATAGATCCTAAATCTACGAATCTTATCTTCACCTATGTAGAAACCTCTTAGCTATGTTTTAATCATACCAATATATTAATTAATTTCCCTTAGGTAGCACATAAAATGAAATAAAATGATATTTTAGCATCTATTAGATTAAAAATAGTCTATGGTACTACCAGTTCCCTGCTTTTTGCCTTTTGCAATTCAATATTTTGCTTATTCAAATTGATGATGAGCTGACCCAAACTTCTAACAGCCCCTCCTAACACATTCCTGTAAATTTCCTTGATGTCTTTGAACACATCACCTTCCAAAATGAAATACTTTTCCGATTCGACTACCCTAGAGGTGCAAAATATACACACTCGTTCTTCCAAATCTTCTTTAGGAATTTTCCATTGTCCTGTACCTCCTTGATAGGCTTTACCAAGCTCAATGCTCATTGATGATTCCACGTTGTAGTATTTCCGCCTCAAATCCAGGGAAAATTTTAAGGATGGAAAATTATTTTGAAGTTTAAAAAATTGGCTAATCTCACTAGTCCCTAATATGAAAAATATAAAAATTTATTGATGTATTTGTAAAATTATTAAAATTATAATGATATTATATATATTTTCTATATAATGTTGGCGACTTTTAAGGTAAAATAATTTTATATTGTAAAATTTGGGCGAATCACTTTTTAAAAAAAATGGAAATTTGCGAATCTTTTTTTTGGAAAAACCTTGGAAAACTAGCCCACCTGCGAATATTAGCCCCTAAAATTTTCCATGCTTAAATCACCTTCATGTAATTGTCACCGTGGTATCCTATTGGCTTTTTCCTGTGGTGGACTATAAAGTAATTATGGGTTAATGGTTGGTATGTCCAATCATAAATCCAAAGGGAGATGCTCCACTTAAACTGTAGACAAACACTAAGTCATAATGTAGTATTGGTACTCAAAAACATGATTTAAATTTTAGGATAGGCATGGATTATTAACAAAAGTTAAGATTTTGAGTGTGTAAAACATGTAGCGAATTGTTTTTGGAGTTTTCTTTAATGCGACTTTTTGGAGTTCCCGCTGGATTTTCTTACCAGAATCCAGTGAAAAAATTGAGGTGAAATCTTGATTTGTGTTATTTAAGCTGGTTTTTTTACTACATATATGGGTTCAAAACCCTGAAAAACTCCTAGGAAGCTTTAGTTGTGCAGATTTTACCCAACAAAATTGTGATTTCAATGAATTATTACAGGATTTAAGACAAATTATATAAAAAATATAAATCGGAAAACTTTTGAAAAATCATATTAAAGACAACTCGATTGTTTTTTCCCTCAATGGTTACCCCTGTGTTCATTGGAAAAATTGTAATGAATTGATTGTCCCCTTCTAGCTACCCTTGTGTTCATTGTTGAATGCACATAATTGAATTTCGAATTGAACCTGCAAAAAATTACAACCCTGTGGATTATTGCTGAGTAAGGACTTAATTGTTTAGAATTCAACAATGTTAGGATAAAAATCATCAATATCGATCTTGGAATAAATTAATTTTTAGACGTATTGATCTAAAATTGATTAAAGTTTTCGGAATCAATGTGGATAGATAATTCATAATCAGTTTTCATGGTAATGTGAGTGCCAACCCCATAACATAAAAACAAGAATGAGGGGCTTAGTATCCATATGGTAATGAAACTAGAATGAGATTGTGTGTGTCACCCATAAGCATTATTATAGTGAACTGATCATAACAAAACATAAACTCAAGAATTGTTCAGGTATCTCTTAATGACGCCTGTAAATTGTGACTGGTCTAGTATCTGCACTCATAAATCCATGTTGGGATTCTATTATTTTGGATGCATATATTCTAAATTCCCCAAGTGGTAATAAAAAATATTGTGTCTATGGAAAACTTTTTGTGGTCTGGTTCTGGCTCCAAGAGGAATATTCCACTATTTGGACTAAATATTATATATAGACCGACTAAAAAAGGTGGTTGGGGCATACTGAACACAAAACGTTTTAATCATGCTCTTTTGATGACTAACCTATGGCGCATATTTGGGGAGCATGGCCTCTATAAATCAATTATGATGGCTAAATATATTCCTCAAATATTTGTGGAGAAGTGGATCCAAGTTGGATCTCCATCGAGGTCTTGTATTTCATTAATTTGGCAGAGCTTAAAGTATACGATCCCTTGATTATGTAGAACCCTTCTTTGGGTCGTGGGGGATGGGCAGATTATTGAAGTGGGGTTGGATGAAATTAAAGGTATGCCAGGATGTCATATTCTATCGCTCTCATTAGTCAATTTTCTCCATCAGCAGGGTTTCAACAACTTAGCCAGTATTGAGATGGGTAAAAATTTACCTCTTTCTATTCCTTCCTGGCCCCATGCTCGTGACATTGGCATCCATGCTTTCTTGGTTGTGGAATGGGAATCATATCGAATTAACCTCTGCCAAGTGGGTATTTTTTGGACTCTACATCCAGATAGACTTTTGTGGGGTGGTAATTTGTTTGATGGAAGAATTGCAGCATCCGAAGCTTATGAGCATATTATTTCTTGCTCACATTCCCTCCCTTTTGTTTCATTGACTGTTAGGTTTGTTAATCAAGGTTGTCATTGATGTCAATATGGAATTATTGGGATGGAAAATATTCTTTTGATGCATAATATGATGATTTCCTTGCTCATGGTGACAAGTCCCTCTTTCTTGATAAGGATTTCATTAATGAATATGTCAAGATATTAATGATGCCATTATGATGTCAAGCCACTAAGAAGATGTCTTGTCCTAGATGCTTGAACTAACCATGAAGACACCATAACCTCATGTATCCTTGTTCTTGATAAAGAAGCCCTAGAACCCGGATGATATCCTTACCCTTGATATTGAAGGAATATACATGAATGACCACACTTGATGATGTAATACGTGATGGCACTTTATGAAGGTCTTAATTACATGGACAATCATTGGAGTCATGACATGAAGAACTTGGAAATATCCTAATGGTAAATTAATAAATGTTGCACTATGGTTGGTGACATATCACTGCACTATTATTGGATGACATGGATATCCTACATGATCCTATGATGATGAAGAAGCCAAACAATGGAGAAGCAAAACTGTCCCAAATATTCCTCATGTTGTCCCAAAAGTTTTATGCATAAAATTTAAGGACAGTCACAAAGAAAAATAATTTTTGCCCCCTTAGAGGCGTATTTTCTGCATGGGACCTAGACCATATTAAAGAGGATTTTTTCCTCTTTCCAATGTGCTCTCAAATGCCCCGAAATTCCAATTAGTTTGTGAGATATTGAATTTTCAAGTAAAAATATATATATATATATATTTTTGACAGTGAGCTGACTTGCACCTCGTCTTTCAAGTCGGCCTCCATACAGGCACATGTCCCTTCGTTCAAGCACAAATATATATATATATATATATATATATATATATATATATATATATATATATATATAGAGAGAGAGAGAGAGAGAGAGAGAGAGAGAGAGAGAGAGCACGCAGACCCTCATTTCAGTTAAGGAATTCAGTCAAGATCTCAGAGAATAAGCACAAAACATAAAGGAGGCTGAAGAGGATAAGAAATTAATTTTTGGGCAATTATTTTAAGATCAGATTGTTGTTTAAGTCCTTAATAGGCATATAAGGAGCTCAAACCCTTGTGACAGTGAACCATAATAGAGGCTTGAACAGTGAACTGAAACTCGAACATTACAGAGATAAACCTCAAAGCTGCAGCAAATAAATCTCGGAATGGCAGGGATCTTTCAACTTCGAATCAATAATTAATCTATGTCTTGTGAAGCTTGTATCACAGCCTTGGAACCTGGACTATTTTATAGTCTTCATATTTGTGAAGAATTTAGACTTGTAATAAGCATCAAATGCTCATACAAGGCTTGTGTTGAACAAAACTTGTTGTTGGGAGAAACTCAGACAATGATATACCTTTGCAGCCTCGAATTTTAGACCTTTACCTGTTGTAGCCTCTATTGGGAGCTCAAACCTATAGTATTGTGGAGAATTTTAGTATCTCGAATCTATGATTGAAGGGTAGGAGCTACAACAATTTGGAGAGGCCCAACAAGTATGTGGACAGTCACCCATAAGAAGTCTTGATTCAAGAAACATTGACATCAACATCTTGAAGACACCTAAAAGAAATATTTGATACCATTACTTATCTTTTTGAAGCTACATTAATATCACACATCGAATAGCTATCTAGAAGGCCTTTGATTGAGCATATATTGGAGGAATCTAGTGATAATTTCATTAAATTTTGTTGGAGCTGCTTAAGAGAATTGAAGTATCGAAGACTTTTTTGGAGAGCATTTTTAAAGGACCTTCACAGTAACTTGGAAAGTATTGGGACAGCTTATTGAAGACCTTGAAGCATCCTTGAAGAAATTTTGGAAGAGAATTTGAAATAGTTGGAGCTTTGTGAAGACATGCCTTGGAGCTATCATTTTGAAGCTACCCTTGGAAATATGATGTTTTGTTGAAGCCCTCATGGAGTAAGCTTGGAGAAATTGTTTGGGTACCATGAAGAGTTGTGGTGACACCTTCATGTGAAGAAAAATGTTGTCATTGATGAAGTGACGTGGAGACTAAGTGAAGAAATTGATGAAGATTGTCAGGGCTCATTGAAGAAGACTTTGGGAGCCGTGAAGAATAACCAAATTTATTTTGACGAAGTGAAGTTGCGGGTTGGAGCCCAAGAGGTTGGAACCTCATAGAGATAAGGTCAGTACCTTGGAAGATATGGTTTGAGCCTTAAAGGATAGGAGTCCTCAAGAAACTAGGTGGGAGTCTGTACCAGAGATAGGGTTAGAGCCCTTGAGGTTGGTGCCTCATAATTGACAAGGTTTGAGCCTTCGAAGTCCAAGTCGGTGCTTGGAAAATATAGGTCAGAGTTTGGGAGATTGAAGATCGGTGTCTTCATCTAGGGTTGGAGCCCACATATATTGTACTTGATTTATTGCAAAGAAGAAATTAATAAAATAATTTATTCTTATTTTTCATTTTGTGTTTTAAATATAAGTGATCTAACTGGTAAAAATAACAATTGAAAATAAATACTAATTCCCCACCCCCCTCCCCTCAGTATTTCCAACAATTGGAATCAGAGCCAGTACCTTCACTCAAAGCCTAACAGCTTGAAGGTTGATCATTAGAACACAAATGGCAAAGCCAAGGAAGAAAGTCTCCAATCCTCCTAAATATGTGTCTTCCTCAACCATCGAAATTGAAGTCAATCAATTTGTGAAGGCTCCATTGTTCAATGGAAACTTTAATATATGGGAGGCAAGGATGAGGAATTTCTTGAAGACTCAAGGAATTGAAGTTTGAAAATCAGTGATTACTAATGACACAATAGACAAAGAATCCAAGGAGTACAATAGTACAAGAGCAATGAAAGAAATATTGAATGGACTATCTGATTCTATGAAGGCCAATTTGGAAAAAAAATTGTCAACAAAAGGAATATGGGACAAACTTCATGATCTTCACTTAAAAGGAGCATTGACCATGACCTCTAGTCAAGAATATGATGGAAATCAAGAAGGAAATCTAGAAACCATAAAGGAAGTTGAAAATAAGAATTATGACATCAAGGCCAAAGAAGACCTAAAAGAAGAAGAAAACAAAGAAGACTTCGAAGAATATCTCTTGACTAAGCTTATAGATGCCATGGAAGAGATTAACAGTTTAAAAAAGGAAAATGAGGGACTTAGAAGAAAGCGCAAGATGGTGACCAAGACAAGACAAGGAAGGAAGTTGACCTTTTCAAGCTTCTAGTACAAGAAAGAGATGAGGAGCTCACCAAAATTAAGGAGGAATTTCAACAAAACAAAAGAAAGCATCATGAAGAAGTCATATCTATGACAAATCAATTGCATAAGGCAAAGAAAAGGGAAGAAAATTTTCCAAGCCACCTTGAACAAAGACTTAAGAGCTTGAACAATCTTGAAGCAGAGATTGGTCAAAACAAGGAAGAGGTCTCCTCTCTTAGATCTCAACTAGACGAAGAAAGGAAACAAGCACATGAAGAAACAAGGATGATGGAAGAAATGAGGAAGCAACTAGTTATGAAAGATGAAGATTGTGAAAATTTGAAAGGAGAATTTGTCTTTCTTAAGAAGGAAGTTGACTTGCTGAATAAGAACTTGAAAAGCTCTCAAACCCTAGATGATATCTTAGCTCATCACAGGTCCCCCCTTGATAAATCAGGTCTTGGCTATGTAGGTAAACCCTCAAGAAAGAATGATAATGATTCAAACAACAAGGATGTGAGGAAGCGAGGAAGAAATGATACTCCCAGTTCCAGCAAAGGCAAGGGTCAAGATGACATTAAAAGAAACCCTAATCCAAGGAGACTTACAGATGATGTCAAGAATACAAAAGGCAATGAATATCATCAAAGAATCCCAAGGCAAAACGACTTCAGAAGTACTTCAAGGAACTCTTGATCTCCTAGTTACCAAAGTATATTTATTGGATATTGTTATTATTGTACAAACTTTGGACAAAGATTGTAGGGCATATCACAAAGACAAATATAATGGTCCCCGTAAATCTCCTAGAAGCAATTTTGCAAGAAGAATTCATGATTTATTATTCATGAACAAGATAGAGTGCTTCAATTTCCATAACTTTGGACATATGGCACATGATTGTAACTTGACTTGGGCCCCTACACAAGCTAGAACTAAGCCAGAGAAGGAAGTTACACAAGTATGGAGAAGGAAGCAAATTGGCTCTAGAAATATTTTGAACACTCCAGCTACAACAACACATGTTGTTGACTTAATGAAGTCATCCTTGACATTACAAGTGATTGATAATGAAACTCTACCAAAATGAGACCATGCATACAGTTAAGGAAGTTTGTGATTCTTGAGCTTTCTTGCAGAAGTTATCCATGAATGGGCCCTATGAAATCTTTGATGAGTCACCCATGGCCATTCATCCTTTGATAGATCATCTCTCACAGGAAAATTCATTGAAGAACATGATTCCAATATTGACTTATTCCACCCGATCAAAATGCAACAATATTTCTTGAAGCCAGAGGATTTTATGCAGGCAGGGGGAGTTGGTTCATCACATGAAGAAATGTAGACACATCTATCATGGACCACATTTCTAGAAAAAATAGCACCATGACAGGGGGAGCAACATGAAGCAGTGTGACAAGGGGAGTACTTGGGCACCATGTTTGCCATTCATGTCAAAGGGGGAGATAATGTTGGAAGGGAAAGAATATTTCCATCAATGAAAAAGGGGGATATTGTTAATCAAGGTTGTCATTGATGTCAATATGGCATTATTGGGATGGAAAATATTATTGGGATGCATAATATGATGATGTCCTTGCTCATGGTGAGTTTGATAAGGATGTCATTAATGAATATTTCAAGCTATTAATGATGCCATTATGATTTCAAGCCACTAAGAAGATGTCTTGTCCTAGATGCTTGAACTAACCATAAAGACACCATAACCTCATGTATCCTTGATCTTGATAAAGAAGCCCTAGAACCCGGATGATGTCCTTACCCTTGATATTGAAGGACTATACATGAATGACCACACTTGATGATTTAATACATTATGGCACTTGATGAAGGTATTAATGGCATGGACAATGATTGGAGACATGACATGAAGGACTTGGAAATCTCGTAATGGTAAATTAATAAATGTTGCACTATGGTTGGTGAAATATCACTACACTATTATTGGATGAAAAATATATCCCACGTCATCCTATGATGATGAAGAATCCAAAAAATGGAGAATCCATATTGTCCCAAACATTCCTCGTGTTGTCCCAAAAGTTTTATGCATAAAATTTAAGGACAGTCACAAAGAAAATTAATTTTTTCCAAATTAGAGGCATATTTTCTCAATGGGACCTAGACCATCTTAAAGAGGATTTTTTCCTCTTTCCAATGAGCTTTTACATGCCCCTAAATTCCAAATAGTGTGTGATATATTAAATTTTCAAGTTAAAAAAAATAATATTTTTGACAGTGAGACGATCTGCACCTTGTCTTTCAATTCGGCCTCCATACAGAGACGTGTCCCTTCGTCAAGGAAATAATATATATATATATATATCTATATATATATATATCTATATATATATATATATATATATATATATATATATATATATATATGTATATATATATATATATATATATATATATATATATATATATATATATATATATAGAGAGAGAGAGAGAGAGAGAGAGAGGCGGACCCTCATTTCGAGTCCAACGAATTTGGTTAAGACATGGCGGGGAATAAACACGAGAAAAATAAGGAGCCCTAGAGGATAGGAGTCCTCAAGAAACCAGGTCGGAGCTTGTACTAGAGATAGGGTTGGTGCCTCAGAATTGACAAGGTTGGAGCCTTGGAAGTCCAAGTCGGTGCTTGGAAAATACAAGTTGGAGCATGGGAGATTGAAGATCGATGTCTTCATCTAGGGTTGGAGCCCACATATATTGTACTTGATTTATTACAAAGAAGAAATTAATAAAATCATTTATTCTTATTGTTCATTTTGTGTTCTAAATATAAGTGAACTAACTGGTAAAAATAAAAATTGAAAAGAAATACAATTGCCCCCCCCCCTCCCGCTTCAGTATTTCCATAAATTTTGTGGGGTTGGGAGGTGCCTCTTAAAATATTATGCTTGACATGGCTTATTCTCCATAAATGCATTCTCACATGGGACACCCTTCTAAAGAAGGGATTTATCAGGACTGACAAATGTTCCTCTATAGGGTTGAGGCAAAGGATTATCACCATATTTTCATTCCTTTCCTTTCTTCAAGGATATTTGGGAGTGATTGAATTCACTTCTGGGCACACATATTGTAGTTGATTTGTCCTCGGTGTCTGATTGGATCTACTCTTGGGAAAGCCAAAATTAGGCTTATGTAACAATCCATCCCTAAATTTTTTGGGTTATTTGGCGAGCTCGTAATGAATATGTTTTTGAAGGATAGTCCCCAGATTCCCATATGTCTTCCCTCTATATCATTTTATATTTTATGGAGGTTGGACCATGGGTCCCCAAGGCTTCCCCTCATAATGTTATTTTCGTCAATCTGGATAGTTTTCAACCTATTTTTTATTTTGACGGGGCTTCAGTTGGTGGGTGTTGTGGGTGCAAAGTATCACTTCATTTAGATAATTTTATATCTTTCTGCTTTCGTTGGTTTGGTGGCCTAGGTGACAACAATAAAGCTGAGATTTTGGGGTTATGGGGTGCTTTACAGGTGGCCCAGTGTCTTTGTTTTAATAGCATTCAAGTGGTCGGTGATTCCTTATCTACCATATGATGGATCTAAGGTAGTTTTGTTGTTCAGATTCCAACTTTTCATAATTGGATGCAGTGCATTTTTTTCCTTAAGGCTATATTCTCGGAGGCCTCTTTCCAACACATTTACAAAGAACAAAATTCTGAAGCTAATTCTCTCCCAAAGAGTGCTTTGTCTCTTTGGCCTGAATTTATGCACTTTGAAAAGGTTGTGGACGGTACCATTTATAGCCAATGTTCTTTTGTAATTTTATGAGAATTCTCGGTATCTATCGGGTCTCATTGCCCTGTTTTTTGTTTTACTCGGTCTCTGCGTGACCCCTACTGGGTTTCTTTCAGGACCTCCAATGGTGTGCACAAGGGAGGACCATGTCTCCCATTTTTGGCCTTTTTCTTCTATGTTTTCCTTGTTTGGTAGTTTTCCTCTCTTTGGGTAGTTGGTAATATTTTTCTGCCCTGTTTATGTTGTTATATTTGTGGTAATGTTAGTTGGTTTACTAATTTCCCCCATGGAGCAATCATTTTCTTTATCTGCTCTATTTTTTTGTTGAAATGCATGATATGATGTTGGTATGACCAATGATATATGATAGGTAATTTTTTCAGAAAAAGTCGAATAGGAGGTAAGAAAATGAAAAACATTTCTTTAATGTAAATGTTTAGTTTGTTTCCTTGAAAAAAAATCCATGTTGGGATAATGAAATAATCATGAAACGTTAACTCGCACTAAATTACTGCTCACTCGATTACCTAGAGCTTAATTAACATTGGTAGGTTGATTTTCAGTAATGTGTTAATCACCACACACCCCTCAATCATGAAGTATATGTTGAAAGATGGTGGATTACGATCCCATGATGGTAGAATGGAGTTATTATATGCATTGTCTAAACAAGCTATAATTTTGTGACAATTTTTTTTCAAGGAGTGTTTAAATGATTTTTCTTATGTTAGAAATAGATTTAGAAACATCAATAATTAAGAACCTCATGACACTTAAAATTCTAAATTTTAACCACTATAATCCAGATTTTCAAAAGTTTTCATCTGATTTTCTCAAAATCATTTTGAAATTTCTATGTTTTTTCTCCAAAATTGTGACATGTTTACACTACGCGGTTATTATACATCTATGTGGAAAGCATGATAATAATTAAACATATGTGGTTAATACAATCCGTACGACTCGTAAGAGTATAGATACCAAATCATTACATCACTCAAACCTTTATAAATGAATAATGGTTTTTTTTGTTGGTTAATAACAACACAATAATCTAATCATTTATGCTCCTAAAGTTATACAATTATTTGTTTTGGATGAGTGTGGTTTTTTTCACCCTTCCACCACCTTAATACAATCACTCCATACAAATTGTGAAGTTAGTTTAATCTAATTCTTGAGCATAATGTCTCACAATTTAAACAAGGGAGGTTCTGAAGCAGTAAGTTCCTACTAATGAAAGTTGTTTGACAAAGTCTATGTGCCAAATAGAAAATTATAAAATCAAGTTTATCATTGAAACATAAAATCATTATGTAAATTTGAAACCACGGATTTATTAAACACTTTGATTATGAGAAAAGGTTGTTCCGGTATAAATAGATATAAGTAAAGATAGATATTTATGCCATTGCATGCATAGGATTAAACCTACTTTTTACATTTTGTTATTTAGTATTCTCAACATATGTACTTATTTAGGTTTCTATTCAATTGAGAAGATGTTCAATTGCATTTTTTATGTTTATGAAATTTCATAAATATAATGAAATTAAAAAATCTTGGATGATATAACAGACTGGATGAACATGCGACATCTCTAAATATGTCTAATGATACTATACAATACAATGCCAAAATTCTCTTGATTTATACCTTAACCTGTGAGTCAATCCTGATTCTTGGTGTATTCATAGTGGATGGTGAACAATAGAGAGTGTATTCTCGCTTTGTTTTTAGAAATAGAACAATGAAAGAAGTAAAATAGTCACTCATTGGTGCTTTGAGGAATCATTTAAATTAATATATTGTATATTTTATTTCAGTATAGGTAAAGAGGCATCAAAGACACTAAAGCTTATGTAGTCACCACTAATATTATGAACAAAATTGATCTAAAAATCATGGAAAATAACAATACAAAGAAACACATACATGGCATTTTCCCTTGAAAAATCAGATTAAATTAGTACATCGTATTGTTTATTTCACTATCTGTAAAGAGGAAGCCGAGACACAGTACACCATAGTACACTGCTTGTAGCCACAACTAATACTATGAAAAAAATTGGTACAAAAACCTTGTACATATTATTTGATCTTTCAAGTGATTGTTATTTGCCACATATAATAATAATTGAAAAATATAAAATAAACATTAGATATAGTCTAATCAAAATATAAATGTTGTAGAGTTAGCATGAGAGGCTTGCATATAGCCCACATGCTTCCTTTGGCAATCCCATGGTCAATGTGTGTTTAAATTCCTTTCGATCATCACGTCACGTGTAGCCCACCCATCCACATGCAAAACCAAAACCAAAACCAAGGCAATGAATCTATTGCGACAGAGTGTAGCGGGAAAGGCTCAAATGAGAAATTCTTTCATTGTAGAGAGAGAGAGAGGATACATCACCCAGTAACCTGGGTGTGGATATGAAGCTCCTGTTACTTACAGATCTACATAATATGGGCTCTGCATCTCCCTATGCTTCTAGGTATGCTTCTAGATCTGTTATTGGTAGCACAGATATTGATAGGAAAAATAGAGAAGGAAATACATGAAGGGATGCTACTTATGCTAGTGAAAGAATTGGATCACGCTCATGATATTGAAAAGCATAATCATAGTCTGGAACATCAGGATGTGCATTTGGTTTTCGTAATTCAATAGGCTCTCTACTATAAGATCTACTATCAGGATATCTCTTATGATCATACTGATCTCCATCTCGACTCGTGCTTGGATAGACTAATAGAATAATATAATAATATGAACAATTATATGGTTGAGAAAGAGGCAGAGTACAGTTGCATTGTCTACCACAAAAGCAGAATACAAGGACTTGACTAAAATAGGTCAATAAATCATTTGGTTGTGGGAAGGATTCTTCAGAATGTTCAGTTTGGATTCGAAGGACCAAAAGTGTTGAACAATGACAACACAGTTAACCTTCATCAGTAGAACCTACCTGCTTCTCTCTTGCTACTGTTTTTTGGTCGAACCTGTTACATTAGAACATGTTAGGGTGAGAGAACCTGAGGCTTAATGAATGAATATTATGATTTTCAAGACAATAAATACCATCGATTGATTGATGAATAGGAGTAGGAGGAGGACCAATAGGGCTAGTAGGAGGAGGAAATGGAGTAGGAGCAAGAAGAGGAGATACTTTTACATGACATTCTTTCTTTGACTGGATCATAATGGGTTCCATACCAGTATTTTTTTGGCACAAGAGTGCCTATTGGCAGTATAAATGGCATTTACTTTCAGATCCAATTATCTATTTTGTTTTCATCTCAAAGCATGATGCGAGGAATGGAAACAGAATAGAAGTGGTTCTAAAAGAAATATCTACTAAGAAGGTGCAGAGGCTAAGGTGAAATACCAGGCTCAACTCTTATTCGGTTAAAACTCTTAGGCTCAACGCTACTTCAGGTTTTCCTATCTCATTTCGTGCAAATATGATCGATCCCAAGTTAACAAAGTCATTTTTCCAGTAGAATAGGCTAACATAATTTGTGTTGGTTTCAGATTGAATACAAGTCTTTGGACCCACTCTTTCTCCAGTAGTAGAGGTCATTCCATCCAATATTTCTTCGCCTATTGATCTTAGGCTTACATGTGTTGTTCCTTCACCTTACTATTTATGCCACAAGCTATGTTTGATTCACATGACCGGTGTTCTGCCTTTGTTAGATGTGCGAAATATGATGTTCCCGAGTCTCTAGATTCAAAGTTTGATCAATAGCTTGCAAAGGTAAAGGTAGAAGAGGTAGTGAAGAGACCAAGGGTATATCCACTACCAATAGGTTGAGATCTTGTTCCAATTTCAGTAAGCTTTGGTAGGGTTTGGCACACTCTGATATAAGATTTGGTGGTATATACAAGTCATGACGACTGGTCAAGATGTAGATAGCCACTAGCCATTTGGTGTGGAAGGTGAAATACATATTTCGAAACTAAGAGCTTATACTGGCTCACTTGCTTATGGTGCACATGAACAATAATTTGCAACCAAATAACCAAATAACATTTAATACTGGGGAACTAATGTCGGAATTAGTTTTTCGTCCAAAAATATGAATGCCATATATAATACATTATCCATGGCTATGGCCTCCCCGCCTCGGGAAGAGGCCAAATAAGATGATGAATAGTTCTATTCGTCCTTAAAAACTAATGCTACAAACTATTGGTCCTCAAAATTTCAGTGGCTAAAAAAATTGGTTAGTTGTGACAGGAACTAATGCTATGGGATCCACTTTGATTACTATAGTCCCATGTGCAACTACATGGATTAAAAATAATGATAGCAATTGGCCAACAATCGAAATTATATCACCCTTATGTTAGGTATTGAGTATATAGCCAACCTTAATGAATTCAATTCATCAATCCAGAATATAAGGGACCAACTTGAAATGAGTTATGCAAATAAATTATGGTCTCTATTTATATGTTAGATAGGCATTATTGGGATTTGATATTAATCACTTCATATACATATATATATATGAATGGTAATTCTAATAAATAGATAAAATATATTTTTTGGTTGGAATATTTCGATGCAATTTCAAGTAAGATTGTGATGTCTTGTTGTTTAAAATGAACTTTAGAATGCATAAATGGATTTAACACCCTTAGGAAACCCCTCAGGCACTCGAACATTGTAGAGTAAACAACTTAAACTTATGATTCTTAAAAACATCTACCATATTTTGGGCAACTTTGACCAGAAAAAAGCGCCTGGAAAAGGGCATTTTCATCTATTAGTTAGACTATGCAAACACACACATGAGGTAGAGGATTGGTAATAACTTAATGAACATATTAATTGGAAAAAATATATACATGTATTGGTTGAATCAACCTTAATTGTGGCCCACGTATGATACCCAATCACCCAGCTTAGCAAAAATATCGATATATGAGAGTTGTTTCCACGTTTAGGCTCCTTCACATTCCAAGAAATTAATTTCTTCTTTATTGGGGTCAGGAGTGAGCTCCTAAAATATGGCAACGATTTCTTCCAAGAATTGATGGGTGCAGGAGTGGCCCCAAGAGGCTTGCCCTTGATAATATTTTTCCCCTCAATGGAATTGAGCCCGCTAATAGGGCATGGGGAGAGCATACACTAGAAGACAAAACTCAAAGGTCAGATGCACAAAGGTGATAGTAAGTGGCTGAAAAAGAGAGGCCATAAAAGGCGGGGGGGGTGGGTGGGTCAAGTGGAGATGGAAAGAGACCAAGTATAGCCACACAATCAATAAAGTAGAAGTAGAAAAATACTTTAGTGAGAGTGATTTAAAGAGAAAGAGGAAAATTTAGGAGTGACAAAAGTAGTACACTTGTGGATGTACGAGATCACCTGATGAGCCAAAGAAGGTATAGAAGAATGCAACATAGAATAAAGTACAAAGGAAGCATTCTATTTTAATCGTACCTAAAGGAGGGCAATAAATTAAAACACATTTAGAAAAGGAAAAAAGATCATGTAGAGTTACTATTGAACCAAAGACAAAGTTGTTGCCCATCAAAGATCGTTGACACCTAGAATCATTCGCCATATCCTTTCTCAAAGGATTCACTTCAAATATTATTGCATGCACAACAATTTTGTGTGGAAAGGGAGAAAAAAATCCACCTTAGTGTGTCATGGATCCAAATGTGCTACACTATTGAATTGACATCCAAGGAAAGAGGAATTTCCAAATGATAGATGGTAGGAGAGGATATTGGGCAAGAGGATTAGGCCTGGTCATAGCTCACATAAGTGGGTTGGCTAATTTCCACAGAACAAAATCTAGATGCGCTCAGAGGGAATGGAATATTAAAAAATCCAGAACAAAATCCATCCAATGTTGAGCAAAATATTGAATAATAACATCAGGAGGGAGGTGCTGGACGATATAGGAGAAAAATTATAATCCACACAATCCAAGCCATGTTAGACCTGGATATTTGAACCATAATCATTTTTGGTCGCATGGATCATTACATTTGCAATGGCCAACAAAGCACTTGTTTGGGGCTCCTCATACATGGTAGAGTGTGAGACATGGTTATGGGGGTGTGCTGCGACATCCCCCAGCCACTTGGATCGGTAGGGCAGTGGAACACTTAACCCCCAGTGCCCCCCCCCCCCCCCCCCTTCTTTTGAAATATCGTCAGCCCATCTGGGACAGTAAAGAAATATTTTTTACATCAATCCCAACATGATTATTGTCAAATTTAGTGGTCACTTCTTGAGAGGGTAAAGCTTTAGGTTCTTTCTAGTTACTAGTCTTCTTGATGGAAAATAATGCCCAACCCTCCTACAATTTCAATGGCCATAATTCCAACAAGTTGTTGTTTAATAACAAAGGTGGTGGCAGTGCTAGAGGAATCACTTAGAACTAGATATATTTGCATCTTAAAGTGCCAGTGGTGATGGTGATTGCAAAGTGGGTGGGGGTGGGATTATTATCAAATTGTTATTTATATCATTTGATTTATTTAGATTAAATTATGTTAGAATATACTAGATTAGATTGTTATTAGACAAGATTATATTATGTTAGCATCGATAACATAATTAATTGTTTAATGTTTCTATCTCTATTATTTTGATTAATAATAAACGTTGTTTTTTTATTTTTTAAAGATATTGAATCTCCATTAAATTATTTGATATATAAATTTCCTACCTATTAATTATGTATAGTATGAAATTTTTCATCATACTATATGTGTTGAGCAGGCAAACCCCCTTTGTGGACATAGGCGATCCCTCTAGCCCTAGGGTGGGTCTAGCAACAAGGGAACATGTTGGACTTTTGGACTCCTCGCTTATAAATGAAAAACGAGTTGGGATAGATAACCTACCTTGGTCTAACACTCTTGTCGTGACTTGCAGCAGCGATCCTCCGATATTTTCTTTCACATGTCGCGGTTCTTCAGCGATGATTTCTGTGTACCTGCACAAGGATCAAGTGAACAATGACAACATACGAAAACATACTTTCATTTACAGCTATTCGATTGGTCAAGGAGAATCAAACATTTTTCATATGATTAAACACAAAATTGGAAACAAAAATCCATTCATGTATTAATGATAGAGAAAATAATATTACAACCTTAATGCCTTGACGTTGAAGCCTCCTTCGGCAAGTTCAGTCGGGCGCGTCTCAAGCATTCATTAGGGATTGGACTTGGTGAGGCAACTGGCCTAAAACTCTCTCTCGACAATGGATTCTTCTGTCTTCTTCTACACACCAACTATAGTAAGGATTGTTCAGCTAGCTGAAACAATGTGAGAAGGAAGTATTTATAGGAGAGGAGGTGGTGGTTTGGGATCCCTCATAAGGTGGAGGAGAGGTATATCCATTTGGGGAGTTGCACAATTGTAGGAAAAAAGAAGCCAAAGGGAGGACTTCGACGTTATTCATTTGAACAAACCATGATGACTCTTCTCATGAAGTGGTTAGGCATGGAAATTTCATTTCTATTTTAAAAAAAATTCCAAAAACAGCTCGGCGTGGGTGCCCTTTTGATACAGAGCGTCAATGGGTGCCGGTCTCAATGATAATTTTTCCATGGGCGCGAGGCCATAACTACCTACCAGCGCCGACCCAAAATCACATGTTTTTGAGAGTTTGATTAAGGAATGATCAACAAAGGAAATGTTCTACACATGCCAGGGGATGCAATGACACTTATAGCAAGGTATGAAAATACACAAAAGTCACTGAAATGGTCCTCCAACATTCGGGATGGGGATTGTAGGGAAAGTGACAAAATATTGTATAACAATATGTATTAAGTGTAATGGTTGGTTTGAAATGCTTAAACCTTGAAGTTCAAACAGCTAAATATCCCTTCCTAAAATATTCAAAATAACATCATTTATAATATTTAAATTCTTTCAAAGAGAAAAATGATATAGAAATTAAGATACCATGAAATCGTGACAAGATGTATTGTACTTTCATCTTGATATCGAAAATATGTATATGAAAAATAAAAACACTAAAATCAAGTATGTTGTGATTGACGTACTTGTGTGTGTGAGAGAGATTAATGTGTGTATAGCCAAAAGGGGTTGGATTCAATGGTGAAAAGTGAAGAGTTTTTCATCATTGGATAAGATTCAATTTCCATAAAAGCCTACCTTGAAAATATAGACACCTTAAAGTCATGATTGTATCAAGAGAGAAAGTATATTAAATGATCTCATAACAATATGAATCCATCTTCCTTATTGATTCAACCAATTCATATAAAGATATAATTATAATTGGTGCTTTATGTGTATATTTGTTTAATGAGAACACTATTGAAATTATATGAGTTATCATTCATTTAGGTTATAACATTGAATTAGTCTAACTTTAGTAATACCCTTTTAGGTTCAATTGGGAAAGATATGAGTTATTGGGTAAAAATAAATTAAAATGTTTCTATTTTTTAATTAGGTTTTAATTTAAAGTTAAAAAATATAAATGTTTTTATTTAAAAAAGATATATTCAAATTTAAATGTGCACATTAGAATATATAAAAATTAAATTGGTTGTAATAATATATATATTTATTTTGTTAATTGAGATTATTTTAGGTGGTTGGGCATAATGGTTATCATGATTCTTTTAGGTGGTTGGGAATAATGGTTATCATTTTCTTCACTCAGATTAATTTTTTTCCATTGATATAATGATTGAGTGGATAATTTACCTCAAAGAATGTTACTATTTTATATCCTTCATTAGTTCAAAAATATTTATTGAATATACAGATCAGTAGATCTCGAGTTAAGAGAATAATTTTATTGATCCTTACTAATTGAATGTACTCTTGTGATAGTGGTTGAGCAGAATGGTTGTCATCTGCATACCAGAATAATTTCCATTGAAAAATATTGTTATTTCCTCTCCTTTATTAATTGAAAAAAAATAATTGAATATAAGATAATTCAATGTACAATGATAGAAGCAAAATTAGACACATTGAATTAGTTGTATTATTTATATTTTTTTAAATGTAATATATCAACTTTATATTAAACATTGAAAGAATTACAATTCTCTTTTTTATTTTGAATTAAAAATTTATTAATGAAATAAAAACACAATCTATATAATATTATTATTTTTCTCAATATACATTTTAAAATATTTGCATTAAAAAATTAATCCATTGAGGTAATGGTGTGGAATGTGAACTATCATAGAAGCTGAAAGTTGAATCCAGCTGTCAAAATATTGTATTTATATTTTTATCATCAAACTTATAATTTAAAGGATGGGAAACTTCCAAACGTTGAAGAATAAGAAGCATCTGTTGACCAATTCAGGAGAAAAACTAAGTTGATATAATGGTGCCCACAATCACTGCATTGAATTGATTCAATGATGAAGCTTCTAAAGCTCTAAGAGGAGCCAAAGTGAGGAAAATTTTCACATTTTCCTATGATGATTAGAGTACCAACCACAAACAATAGATTTGAGACCTGAGGTATTCTTGGCAGGCGAACTCCTTTAGGATGGAAGAAAATCTGGCAAAAGTATACTTGAGGAAAAAACATATTTTTTTCAATAAAAAATGTGTTTCATGAATCTTTCATATCTGAAGCAGAATTTGCATGGAATGCATGCAGAGTTCCCATGGTTGTTCCTCCACAAGGGGAAATGTCAATGTTGTTCCTCCGAATTTTTATTATTCATGTTCAATGTTGTTTGATCCTATGCTATGCTTCAAATCCCATGCCTCTTATTAATCAAGTCATTGGAGTTTTGCATATAATTGTAATAAATTCATTGGAGTTTTTCATATAAGTGGCGAACGTAAGAAATAAAAATAAAAAAATAATGCTAAGTGGCATCGTGTTAAGCAGTCTCGCTGAAAGATTTTTTGGCATTTCATGTTGCGGGAAATGGCAAGGTGGAGGAGGTGAAGACTACATTGGACAATAAAGTGGACACTGTTATGGTTTTCAAGCTACGTTAGATTGTGGATTTCTGGAATATTTTAGAATTTGATGGATATGGGTGAGGTTAAACAATTGACCTATGTCCATCTGATTCTATAATATTACAGAAGTCTATAATCTAGTTAAGTTAATTTTAGTTACCATGAAAGTGTGCACTTTATTTTCCAATGTAAGCTTCATCTCCTCCACCTTGGAATTTCGCTCACTCCAACTAGAGGCTTGGGAACCATGACAGTGTATGCTTTATTTTCCAATGTAATTTTCACTTTTGCCACATTGGAACTTTCCTCACTACATCACTCATGTTTATTAGATTCAAGAATATTCTGAAAATATGTAATCCAATTAAGAATGTCTATTCCCAAGTAACTTCAGCCTAATATTAGAGCCATCAAAATCTCTGGTTAACTGAAAGAAAATTTCCCTTCAAGGAAAAGGTTTTGTACATTGCAGTTAGTTGCCCCTATATGAAATACATTCAAAAATAGGGTCAGATCTATTCTAATATCTGACATACATTCAACAACTGGGGCAAATCCATTATACTGGATGCATATAATTTTGGGCTCTAATTGTGGAACTTTTATGGAACTTGGTATTACCCCAATCATTACTTCAAGCCTAGTAATGCAACTTTTGGCAGATCTAAGATAATTGAGGTGGACAACAGTGTTCGTGAAGATCATGCTCTTGGTCAGAAGTTATTTGGTGTCCTCATCATTGGCATCCTTATCACAATAGGTGAGGCAATTGCATATGTGCTTTTTGGAATATATGATGACATGAAATGAAATTTTAACGTCCATGAGACTAAAAATAGTCTATGGGACTATGAGTTCCCTGTTTTTCGCCTTTTTCATTTCATTTATTTTCTTATTCTTTGATGATGAGCTGGCCCAACCTTCCAACAATCTCATCGCTGAAAATACAATGCCGAGAAACTGATGCTAACATATTCCCATAAATTTCTCTGATATCTTTGAATGCATCACATTCCAAAATGAAATTGTTTTTCGATTCCACTGCCCTAGACGTGCAAAATGTACACACTCGTTCTTCCCAAGCTTCTTTAGGCCTTTTCCATCGTCCTGTTTCACACCGAAGATGATGCGAGTTGGTTCTTAATTGAGCAATAAGAACCTTTTCCCTCCACATAATGTTAGCTCCAATGTACTCTTTTTGTTGGAGATCATACGTAGGGTTGAATTCTTCAATGTAGTACTTCTTCTTTCTACCCAACCCTTTTCCCCATACTTGTTTATGAAACTTCTCCATAAAAAAATTCTTTAGCTCCTTGCTATTTTTGGGACAATCATTGAGGTAGATATTCCATTTTTGCATCCATGTGTAGTTTTGTCTCATCCATGTTTTCTTTCTTTCACTCATGCCTTCCTTGAATATAAAATTAGGCCATCTACCTACTCCCATTTGCTCAATTCTTTTTAGATATCTTATGAGCCACACCATAGCAATTGATTCGATGGGAGTTTCTCCTATTTCACTCAACATTATCTCATACCAATTTTTTTTATTTTGAACCTACTCATGATCAAGCGTTTTTTAATTTTCTCAAGTTGCTTCCATTTTGAGACAGGGGTGCTGCTAGCCCACAATTCACACCCATATAGCATCACTGGACAAAATAGGAGTCCAAAAAGCACTTTAATCATTTTCCAATCCCATAACTCTACCTCTCTACATCTATTTTGAAGAGAATATAATGTTTTCCACTCTCCTAAGATTCTCTTCTTTCTGCAGTCCTCCCAATTAAGTTTGTTACTGAAATCGATCCCGAGGTATTTGTACTCATTTACTTCTTCAATAATTTTTCCTTCAAAGAAGAACTATGCTGACTCTACTTCCTTTTATTAGAGAAAATCATTATCTTGGTCTTGCTAATATTGACTTGCATCCCCACTGCTCTACAAAAATGCTCAAGGGAATATACATGCATCTGCAATCCATGGGCCGATTTAGAAATCAATACGAGATCATCAGCATATAAAAGAAGTTTTATCACAAACTCCCCCAACCAAACACCATCCAAACCTTCCAAATTTAGCCACTCTTCCATTTTATCAATAAATAAACCAAAAAGAGTAGGGGATAGAGGGAAAACTTGCTTGACTCCAATGTCACTTCTAAATCTTTCTGAAATACCTGCTGAGTTTATAATTTTGACTTTCACCTCTTCATAAATTATATGGACAACAACTCTATAATGCAAAGGAATTTCAAGTTCTTCCATTCTACGCCACAACGTATCTCTAAGGACCGTGTCAAATGCCTTTTTGAAGTCAACAAAAAAACATAATACTTCTTCTTTATCCCCCCAAACCTTTTCAATAATGTGTCTCAATGTGATTTTGTGATCCACTGTAAAATTCTTCTGCCTAAAACCCGCTTGTCCTTTTTCCCTATTTTCTTTTAGTTCTGCCCACTTGCTGATTCTATTTTCTTCCATGTTGCCAAAAAGATTTGCAAACAAAGGATTGATCATAATGGTTCTATAATTGGACGGATTATTAATGTCTTCACTTTTAAAAAAGGGTATTGTTAGGCTAGTTTTCCAGTCCCTTGGGAATCCTTGTTCAATGATGTTGTTGAATATTTCCATGATGTGCGGTGCAAGAGTGTTCCTTCCCAATTTTAGATACTATGCTTGAAGTTCAACCAAGTCTTTTGACTTTCCTATTTTCAGCTTTTTAATTCCAATCTCCACCTCCTATAATGTGAAGAGCTTTGTAGTTGTGTTGAGCCCCAGGGGAGGCTCAACCTCTGATTCTTTCTCGTAGAGTTATCTTGCATATTCAAACCATTGATTAGCTATAATATTATTTTAAATTTGCTTCTTCTGTGGTTGAAGTTCCTGCCATAAATTTTTTGTGTTATTCTTGCCTAGATATATTAACTCTTCTCGCCTTGTTTTCATGAACTCATCTTTTTTTCTTTTTAGTATCTGCTTATATAACTTTAAAAACTTTGGAGTTGGAAATGTCATTCTCATTATTGTCTAACTCTTTTTCGCAGGTATAATTGTGATACATTTGGATGAGTTACTTCATAAAGGTTATGGATTGGGATCTGAGATTTCGTTATTCATTGCTACTAATATATGCGAGAGCATTATATTATTTCATTTTTCCATTTGTGGTTAATAACTACAAAAAGACAAGGTTTGGGAACTATTTCTCTGGCAACAGCAGAGTTAGGGCCTCTATGTTCGCTGCTCATTTTGGTGCCAGGCTTGCAATTTGCAAGATGCCTCGGGATAATTTTTCCTTCGATAATGTCGGGGCATCAATGGCACGTGTGTACTTAGTGGTTGTGTTCTTAAAAAAATTACTTATCTATCCATAGAAATTTTCTCATTTGTATTGTCTTATGAGTGCGAGCATAAGCATGACTCGAGTCATTCTGATATTTGATAAAATTGGAGAGATAAGATGGTTGAGATGGTCACATGGAGGAATATAGTTTTTGATCTTCATCCATGTGAACATTCTAGAAACATATTCATCCTCTTATTTTGTATTGGATAGGAGGGGATTGACATAAGTGATTCACTCTAATTTTGAAGCCCTTTCAATTAAGCATGTACATAGGAGTCTCAGCACCAACTAAAACTAGAGCCTTAAGTCTAAACTAGAATCAAAGTTGTTAGTGTGATTCAATTTGCGGTCATCTTCAAATCAACATCAATTTGTGATTTCCTTAAAATTGACATTAGTTGTGATTATCTTCAAATCACCATCTATAAGCACTTCTACTCAGTGGAAGACAACAACTTCTTTCCATATTTGGAAATTTTTCAAGAACCTTTGAGCCTTGGAGCCAAGTTCCAACAGTTTATGGTCCACTTCAAACCACCATTTTCAACAGTGTGTGGTTATCTTTAAACCATCATCAGGGAGAAATTCCACTTCACAGAATACTTCAACCTCTGCCTAGATTCAAAACTATTCCAAGGAATGCTTCGAGCCAAGTTTCAGAGTTGGTGATTAGCCTTGAACCATCACTGGTAGAAGAATTTGACTTCTTTTACACTTTTCAAGTTGGTGGTCAACCTTAAACGAGCATCGATAGAATACTTCTGCTTCGACTACCTCATTTGGTTTGTGATATTCTTTAAGACACCACATTGAGGGAGCACATTCAACCATTAGTATTTGTCCTCATCTCTCAATTTGGACTCACTGCATGCACCCCTTCGGATTAAGGGGTGGAATGTTGGGCACCTAATTCGTTGGGATTATGGTGTGGAATGTGAACCATCACAGGGAGTCCAAAATACCTTGAATGTTGAACCCAATGGTAAGAAAATGGTATTTTATTTATATCTTCTTTAATGAAATTTTATTTCACCCATATTCTTTCATTTTAATTCCAAAATCTAATAATTTGATTTATCACTAATATTATTATTAGTATTAGTATTAGTATTATTTAAGTATTATATATGAACTCCATAGTAATAATGAAATAAATTATAATTTGTGGTTAGCCTTAAACCAACACCAGTAACTCTCTATGCCTTTGCTTCTTGTGAGCAACATTAACCAACATTAACGTTGGGAAACTTTGTTGTCGTTATGTATCAGGACTGCTAATTTCACGGTTCTTGTTAATGGTTGGCCTACTCTGTTCTTTCAGGCTTTGAGAGGGTTGAGTTAGGGGTGTGCCCTTTCTCCCTTACTCTTTTTATTGGTCATAGATTTCTTGAGTTTAAGGATACATAATATGATGCAATTCAGGCTTATTAACGGACTTAAAGTGTCAAGGAACTTAGCAGTGACACACCTATGTTGTGTCGACGATCTATTGTTCAGACGTCATAAGTCTATGGGTGAATGGAAGTACATACTTTAGGCAATGGAAGAGTTATCGAAGGCTTCGGGCCTTCTAATAAGCAAGGAAAAATAATTTTTTCTTTATGGAGGAGAGGAGGACGAGACTATCACTCAGATCAATCTCCTTTTTTATGTTAGGATGTACAAAATCGAGGTGATTATTAAGTACTTGGGATTCTATCTCAAACCCTCAAATTATGGGATCAGGTATTGGGAATGGTCGCTGATTAAGATGGAACAAAATTTGGTTGGGTGGATGCACAAAATACTTTCATTGGGCGGAAGGCTGACACTAATCAACTCGGTTTTACAACACATCTCCGTATACTAGATGCAACTCTTCATTGTGACATGGGTGACACGTAGGATTAATTCCATTATGGAAAACATTTTATGGTCTGGGTTTAAGTTGGAGGGCAAGTATCACCTAGCAAGTTGGTCCTCTATTTCTCGACCGATTGAAGAAGGGGGTTGGGGAATTATGGATCTAGAAAATTTTAATAAAGCTCTTGTAATTAAAAATACATGGTGGGCTATAAAAGGGCATGGTATATGCCATGAGGTCATTAGATCCAAGTACATGGCAGGGAAGTCTATGGTCGAGTGGATCAGGGGAGGAGGTAGAAGCAATGTTATCTCCTCGCCCAATTGGAAAGGTATTATGAAATTGATAATTTGGCTGATGAATTTCTCTATATGGGAAGTAAGGGAAGGGTCACTGATTGTTTTTGACCTGGATGTGATGCTATGAATGTTAGGGGCACACTCTCTTACAGCTCAGTTAATCAATTTTTTACACAACAGGGCTTTTTACACCCTCCAATAATGTTACATTGATCAATATAATCTTCTTCTTGGTAAGAGATGGATATCAACATAGGAGTTAAGACTGGAGGGTGACACTGCAAAGGAATGGGATAAGTATGTGTTTCAATTGATATATGTGGGTATTAGAATTCAGATAGGGCTGGGTAGAATCTCATGGGGAGGAACCATGAAAAAATATTACCCAGAGGTCAAAGGAATCTACAGATGCATGCCTTTCAATGGAGGTAAATATGATCAACATGGGTGGTTAGGAAATATTCCAGGAAAACTGAAATGCCTTAGTTGGTTGGTCATACATGACTGTGTCCTGACCTAGAAAAATTTACAAAAGAGGGCTTTCAGGGGGATGGGAGTGTGTGTGTTATGCAAGGGGGTTATGGAAGATGGGTCACATATTTTCCTGCACTTTCCATTCTTGAGGGCAGTATGGGAAGGAGTGTTAAACACATTCAATATTAAGGTAAGTTCTATGGATCTTCCCGTGTCTGATTTCATCTAAATCCTGGTATAAGAAGAAAAAAACTTTTCGCTACTTACCGATTTACATTATCTGGTCTATTTGGAAAGCTAGGAACTCCTCCATATTTCTAGATAAGATTGTTTGTGTTAGAACAATTATTTTAAAATATGTCTCTTATTTCAACAAGAAAGGCTGATAAGGAAGGCGAAAATAAGAAGAAAGGTAATATGTAGAGACATATGGGGAAGTTATCCAGTTGATTTTTTCAACAGGGCCTGTAAATATAGGAAATGTGGTTGTGGGGTTCACTTGGTGATGAAGCCGGGTACCTATTACCACTTCTAGTGGAGAGGTGGTGAGGGGAAAAACAGTCAGGCAACGGTGATTGCCTTATGGGGGATACCAAAAGCTACAAAGTGGATTAGTTTTTCATGTCTATAGATATTTGGAGATGCTAAGGGGGTCATTGACTGGGTTAGAGAGCACCACAATTTTGAACATCCCATATTATCTAATTGGATGGCGACGATAAGAGAGTTGACACAATATTTTCAGAACATTAAGTTTGAACATGTTTTTCGAGAACAAAACATGACAATTGATCTCTTGTCTAAGAGGGGGATTAAGGTCCCTCGTGGTTTGATTCATTATGATTTTTTTGAAAATCATCGTAGGGTTAAGGTTGGTAGCATCCTTTTCCATTGATTTTACTTGGATGGTAATAGGAACTTGGTTGTACAAGAATCAAGGAAAGGATTTACTTCTTTTCTGGTTGACAAGGAAAGCACTGCTATGGAGGAGGATTTTACTCACATATGTTTGCATGCAGTGGTTGCGCAGTCATAGGAGGGATTTGTCGAAACTACAGATTATGTGGAGGGGTGCCTCTAACCCTTGGTATATGGTATAATTTCTTATTCTATTTATCTGGCTTGTCGATGTCATTTTTAATTTCTCTGGGGTTGTTTTAATTGTTAGTCACTTTGCACCTCAATTGGTGTTGGTCTCTTTTTGTAGTGCTGAGGTTGGGAGTGTTTGTGGGTACATGCAAGATTTTTTTCTCTATCTCTTGGAGTTTCAACCTAAGGGTTCCCTAATTTTAAGGGGGGCCAGTGGGTATCTGTTGACTTCGCCTGAATATCTAGGGTTCCTATGGTTGGTTGAGGGTCTCCTGGGTACGCTTGAGGCCCTGATGGTAGTTGGTTTTTATTTTTTTAATTCCTACTCTCCTCAGACTTAGAGTTAGCAAATGGAATGTAACCCCCCTACCTCTGCTACAAATTGTCTCAACCTTTTGCTTGTTAGGGGTGCCTAGAATTTAGGGATTTGGTCAACGAGGGAGCCTTGGTAAGTTGGAACCTTGGAAGTGACAGGTTACATGGAAGGTGGCTTGGTTTGTGAAACTTAACTACTAGGTGGTGGACAAAGCAGGTTGTGGGCACACTGTGGGGCAGGGTGACACTATGCTTGTGGTAGGGTGAGAGGTGGAACAAAATTGTGTTTGGTTTGGAGGTTGGCAACACTTTTCACGTCGAATGTGACTCTTGGCGTCATAACCATGCAATGCCAATGGGGTCAAGTTCACCAAATAATTGGGCCACGAGGCTAACGAGGGGAGCATAGGTGGGAAAATTGTGACATAGGGCCTCGCTTGATCCTAACCCACCCAATATCCAAACATAGTTGAACTTACACCACCCTTCAATACTCTTGAAAACTGCCTTCAACATGTCACCCTTCTTATGGAATTTCTTGGGAGAGACCGCATGTCACCCTTCTTCTGAAATTTCGAATTTCTTGGGAGAGACCACCATGATGACACAGATACAATTATTGGCTTCATGAATGACCTGCAAAGAAACCAATGGCACATGTAGGATCTACTAGCCACCTTGCATCGGGGACAACAATGTGTATATGAGACGTTGGATTGTCTTGCGAGATTGTTGGCTCACATGGAGAAGCATGTCCATTGCAACTTCAGCCCCCCTATGTCTCGAGGCACTAGGCCAAATCATCTAGCTCTGGTTAATTCACCAGATCCAAGATGATCTTCGGCTGCATTTAGATCTTTAGGAAATTTTGGTTGTGTTGGCCTATCAATTTGTGTTTTTCTTTTATATATGTTTTATTACTTTTTTGGTTTGCCAACGAATCAAGTAAGAGTAAGATCAAAATATTACGAAGATCATGTTTATCACAATGTAAATCTATTTTAAATTAATAGAAATTTTTGAGAAAAAAATAATAAGAAAAATAAAAATCAATGCTACTTTTATAGATTAAATAATAATAACATGATAAAAATAAAAATCAACATTACCCTTTGACATTAAATAAAAGAAATTTAATTCATATTTAAGAATTTAGCTATCTCATATCAAAAGTTCTATTAACTCTCATGGAAACAAAGAGTTGGTTATCATGGAATCAATGGCCACCTATTGCACCTAAAGGCACATTCTACACCCCAGTATGATCCCCATGTGTAAGTATGTCGAAAGCCAAAATTTAAAAAAAAAAAAAAACTATTTTTTTTAAAATAAAATACAAATAATGTTTCCTTTAA
>CM076582.1:435526466-435575341 GCA_034641835.2 Pinus albicaulis | reverse complement strand
GGTTATCAATAATACCCAAACATTTCTTTAAAAATTCAAATGTCTTCTGTCCCAATGGTTTAGTTAAAATATCTGCATATTGCTCCTCTGTTTTACAATGCTGTAAAACAATTTCTCCATTGTTCACTAATTCTCTGATATAATGAAATTTTGTGTCTATGTGCTTTGTTCTCTTATGAAATACTGAGTTCTTTGACAATGCAATAGCTGAGCTATTGTCACAATAAATCACTGTCCCTTTTACCTGTTCTTGACATAGACTTCTCAACATTCTTCTCATCCAAATTGCTTGACACGTTGCTGCTGTAGCTGCCACATATTCTGCCTCTGCTGTAGATAATGCTACAATCGGCTGTTTCTTAGAAGCCCATGAAATGGCTCCTGAACCCATATGAAAAACATAACTGGAAGTGCTCTTCCGATCATCTACACTTCCAGCCCAATCACTGTCAGTGTATCCAACTAACTCTGAATTTTCTGAAGCTGTATACAAAATACCAAATCTTTTTGTTCCTTTCACATACCTTAGAATTCTCTTTGCTGCTTGCCAATGTGCTTCTTTTGGCTTCTCCATAAATCTGGAAATTAAACTAACAGCATGCATAATATCCGGCCTAGTTGCAGTCAAATACATGAGGCTGCCAACTATGCTTTTATACAAACTTGGATCAACATTCTTGCTACTGTCATCTTTACTCAACTTCAATCCCACTACTGTGGGAGTAATTGCAGCTTTGCACTCCTGCATATTAAATATTTCTAGAACTTGATTCACATACTTTGCTTGAGATATAAAAATCCCTTTCTCACCTTGCTCCACTTCTATTCCCAAGAAGTATCTTAATAAACCCATATCAGTCATTTCAAATTCATCTTTCATGACTGTTTTAAAATTCTCAACAAGGTAATCTTCATTACCTGTAAATATTAGATCATCAACATATAAAACAACAATCAACAGCTTACCATCTTTTTCTTTGATGTAGACGGTGGGTTCTCCCTCACACTTTTCAAATCCATTCTCCATTAGATAGGAGTTTATTCTGCTGTACCACGCTCTTGGTGCTTGTTTCAGCCCATAAAGAGTTTTCTTCAGTTTACAGACCTTATGCTCTTGGCCTTTTTTCTCATATCCGAGAGGCTGTTCCACATATACCTCTTCCATTAAAAATCCATTTAAAAATGTAGATTTTACATCCATCTGATATACTTTCCATTTGTTTTGTGCTGCTATGGACAACACTGCTCTTACTGTCTCCATTCTTGCAACTGGTGCAAAATTTTCTTCATAATCAATCCCATGCTTCTGCTTATATCCTTTGACAACAAGTCTGACCTTGTGTCTTTCTATTTTTCCTTCAGCATTGCTTTTGGTATTATAGACCCATTTAACTCCAATGACTTCTTTTCCTTCTGGGAGATCAACCAACTCCCATGTTTTGTTCTTCTCTATGGCATTAATTTCATCATCCATAGCTTCTATCCATTTTCTATCTTTAATAGCATCTTAAAAATGAATAGGATCATCAACTTGACAATACAAAGCAAATAAGGAATTCATACCTTTGTTTGCCGCTCCCTGCTCATAGATCTCATTAATATTTCTGAACTTTGTTCCACTTTCACTTGGTGTATTCGTGTTTGATGAAGCACTCGATCCTACTCCATGTGGTGTGCTCGGTGAACCACTGTCGCTTCTTCTCAAGGGTGTTCTCGCTGTCGCTTGAGGCATCCCTTGCTATCCTTGTGATGGTGGAGGTTGTGCTACGGATGGGTTATTAATCTCAACCATATCTCCTTCTTCTTCATCATGAGATAAACAATTTTTGACATTGACTGTCTTCTCAATACTTCCATCCCAAGCTTCTTCTTCGATAAATTGCACATCTCTGCTACTTAAAAACTTCTTTGTGGATGGGTTATACAATCTGTATCCTTTGGAATCTTCAAAATATCCAAGGAAAATGCACTTCTCCCCCTTACTATCCAACTTCTTTCTCAATTTGTCTGGAATGTGTCCATATGCAACACACCCAAAAACTCTCATGTGGGTGATTCCATGTTTTCTGCCACTCCACGCTTCTTCTGGAACCTTGTTCATTACAACTTTTGTGGGGCATCTATTCAAAATATATACAGCACAGTTTGCTGCTTCTGCCCAATACTCATTCGGCAAATGCTTTGCCTTCAGCATGCTTCTCACCATCTCCATTATGGTTCGATTCTTCCGTTCAGCGACTCCATTCTGTTGCGGCGTGTACCGGGTGGTAAATTGCTTGTGTATGTCGTTCTCTCTGCAAAAACGCAGAAACTCCTTTGATATGTATTCTCCTCCTCTGTCGGTTCTGAGGACTTTAATGTGCAGTCCGCTCTGTTTTTCTACGAGAGCTTTAAAATGGCGAAATTTTTGAAAAACTTCACTCTTATATTTTAAGAAATAAACCCACACTTTTCTTGTGAAATCATCTATGAAGGTCAGCATGTAAAGGCTGCCTGAAACTGATGTTGTTTGCATCGGCCCACACAAATCTGAGTGAATTATCTCCAAAGGTGCTTTCGCCCTTATGCTTTTCCCTGAAGGAAAATTTTCTCTGTGTTGCTTTCCCAAGATGCAGCCTTCACATAGGCTGTCAGGCTTCTCACTCAATGGCAAACCTCTTACCATTCCTTTTCTGTGCAGCAAATTTAATCCTCCGAAATTGAGATGTCCAAATCTCAGGTGCCATAACCAATTTTCATCCTTTGCTTCCTTCTGAAAGGCTTCTTGTGTTACAGCTGCTATGCTCTTTCCTTTTCCCTTCAAGTCAGTGTTGAGCTTGAGAGGAAACATTCTATTGCTGGTCATTTGAATTTCAGAAATAATTTTCTTACTTGCAGGTATATATTTTATTGTGCACACATCATCTTTAAAAACTACATTGTAACCTTTCTCTATGAGCTGCCCAACACTCAAAATATTACACTTCAAAACTGGAACATAATACACATCTTGAACAAATTTTTGCTCACCATTTCTTGCTCGAATTGTAACTCTACCTTTCCCTTTGACAGAGATCTTAGTATCAGTCCCTGTGGTTACTTCAGATTTAACATCTTCATCTAGATTGGAAAACATTGCTATGTTCCCAGTCATGTGATTACTACATCCTGAATATAAGAACCAAACATCATCTCCTTTATCTTGTGCTACATTACATGTTAACAGCACATTACTTGGGTTCTTTTCTTCTTTTGCTACATTAGCATTCTGCCTATTTTTCACGTCATTTTGCTTCTTTCTACATTCATTGGCATAGTGCCCATATTTCTTGCAATAATGACACTGGACATTGAATTTGTCATACCTTTGTCCATGAGCATGTTGGTGTTGATTTCCACCTTGCTGGCTGTTACATTGGCCATGGCTCTGATTTTGACTGTTGCTCCTTCCATGTGAATGTGAAGAGTTGTTCCTTCCACCTCCGTTCTGGCTTCTGCCTCTTCCTCTTCCTTTGCCTTGACCTCTTCATCTTCCTGAAGGCATCTGGGTCTTGAAGGCATGTTCAAGAGATGAATGTTCATCTCTTCTCAATCTTTGTTCATGAGTTATCCGTGAAGCATGAAGTTCATCTACCGTGAACTTTGAGAGATCCTTGGTCTCTTCTATGGTGGTGACAATAACATCAAACTTTGATGATAAGCTTCTCAAAAGTTTCTCCACAATTCTCCTTTCTTCAATAGTTTCTCCATGGGATCTTATCTGATTTACAATCCCAATCACATGTGTAAAAAATGTGTCTACACTGTCTGACTCTTTCATGCAAAGAGTTTCAAAATCTCTTCTCAGCAACTGAAGTTTTGTTGTTTTAACTTTCTCCATACCTTGATAGGCTACTTTCAGAGTTTCCCATGCCTCCTTGGATTTCTTAGCTGCTGATATCCTTGGAAACACACTCTCATTAACAGCTTGATACAAATAGAAAAGGGATTTGGAGTCCTTCTTTCTATTACTCTTCAATATATCCTTCTCTGCTTGAGTTAAGGCAATAAAGGCCTGCTCATCAGCTGGTTCAACAAAACCATCTTCTACAAGTTCCCATAAGTCTTGTGAGACAAACAGGGCTCTCATGGTAATTGCCCAATAATCATAATTATTTCCATTAAATTGTGGAAGCTAAACATTTCCATTGTTCACTCCAGTGATTGGTCCAGCCATTGCTTTTAAACTGAACACTGAACTTAAACAAATTGTCTTTCCTTTTTTTGAAAGAAAAAACCGCCTTTTTAAAAAAAAACAGAAATAACAACTCTGTTATCTTTGAGAAATACCTGAACTTTGACCTCTGTTGGGCTTTCACACTGCTGGAGAAAACACGGCAACAAGTCTCCTTCTTCTTCGACTTCTTTGAAACCTTCAAAGAGCCTAAAATAGCTCTGATACCATGTTGGAGTATTTAAAATTCCAAAATAAGCTACACTCTTCAAACACAGAGAAATTTTAAAAAATTCTTTTGACAGGAGATAGAGTTTCACGCTGTAAAACAACTTCTATTACTTCAAAAAAAAACTGTTACAAATATTCCTCTTAATAGAGGGATAACATAAAGAAGAGTGATTGCTACAGAAGCAGTGCACAGAAAAACTTTCACTGTGGAAACAAAATACTCTCTATCTCTTAAAAAAAAACTGCTGTGTATTTTCACTCCGCGCTGCTATGCGAAACAAAACAAAAATGACAATACAATCTATAGGCTTGTCGGCCTTTTCATTTTATATGCCGCGCATATTAAACATTACATATAAACCATATATAAAAACTTTAAGCAAAGTTAAGAACTATTAAAACAAAAATATATATAATGCAGGCTATTAGGTAGGGACCACATCGCAGTCGGCGATCAGTGGTGACAAACAAAACTTTGCGATTTAACGACATGCGATATTGCGATTGCGATTGGATCATATCGCAACATCCGATGGAACACTTGCGATCCACTCAATCTTCCGATTGCGATTACACGACGGACGCGATGGCCAGATATTAAATCCGCCATATAAATGGCATCAGGTCCGCGCTTTAAACAAATGCGCAACCAAACAACAAACCTCCGATCTTCCAATTGCGATCAATGATCCGGATGCAATTGGCGCATAAAATTGCGATATATAACCAGATCGGGTCCGCCCTTCAATCGGGACTCATAACAAAAGACCACTGATTCATCCCTGCGATTGGAAATTTGCGATTCATATCATATAACGCCGCGTGGTCAAGTGGACCCATGGGCCTTGGCTGCTGTGGAGAGCGATTCATAATAAAACCTTTGCTTGTATTGTGTACAACCGTTCCGCTTGCAAAACTCTGCCACATCCACAAGAAATTTGGTTCATGTTTCATATACATTGCGATTTGAGATTGCGATTGAATCGCATAGCATCGCAAACTCATCATCAACAAGACACTGCTTCAAAAAAGAAAACTTGCGATTGCGATCTGTGATTAAGTGATGGGGACCACTTGTCCGTCAAATCAAAAAATAAAAGGGCTTCCACCTGTTTCTCTTCAATTTTCATTCATTTCTGGTTGTTGAGGGATTTAAAGCTCGAAACGATTGTTTTTAATTTGTTCTACTTCTCCTTAGTTTTGATCTATGGGAAATCTTCATTCCTCTGCAAAACGGCTCTGCCCATCACCAATTCAATTTCCTCTGCTATACTTGGCTGCGGCCCATCAAAATTTAATTCTTCTCGTTACAGTTTCTCCATTCTTCTTCAATTTACAGTGTTGTACACTCCACGCTCTGCTTCTGCTGCTTTGTACTCTTTTCTTCTTCACTGCCCAAGGCTGGTAGGTGACTTTAATATTTTCAACATTTGGGAGAGGCATACTCCCCAGACTGTAGATGAGTCCAACCGAAAAACCTTCGCTCCAGCAGAAAGACATCTCCACTTCCATGTGCAATAGCCCTGACTCATCATCTCTTTTAACAAAAAAAATTATTTATTTTGATTTGCTTGTTTGGGGAGGCGAACTTGTGAGTGTCACGTATGGGGAATCAGCAAAATCCAGCACAAAAATGTCCACCTCAAACTGAGATTTCTGCTAAGATGGCGTTGGTGGAACATTAGAAATCGAATCATAAAATGTTGGAGGCATCGTCGATTGAACCTGCAAGCAGGCATCAACTCTGTCAGTAAGGCTTGTAGTTGGAAATTAGAAATGCTGTAGTCTAAAAAAAAATTCCTTATTGCGTCGAGAGGCGCATTCTACAGTTCAATATGACTGAAGCCAAAGAACAATAACTTACATAAACATATAGATGAAAAATTCAAAATTTATTAAAAATAAATTTAAATGATATAAACTTAAAATATGAAGAGTTTACTAACACTCAAAAAAGAGATATGGTAAAAAAATAAAATATGGTAAATACGTAAAAATATAAATAAACCATAGGTATGGTAAATAAATAAAACCTCTTTTTATATTATTATTGTATGGTAAATAAATAAAAATATAAATAAACTAGAGGTATGGTAAATAAATAAAACTGATTTTTATATTTACTCAATAAACCACTTTATATCTACAAAAACTCAAAAACAAGTTTTATTTAGGTGAAGCCTATGGGACACATTATTATTAATACCATGGGACAAATTATTAATAATACCATGGGCAAATAACATGGGCCAAATAATATATTTATAAAATAGGTATGGTAAATAAGTAAATATAAAAGAGGTATAAAGAGGTAAGGTAAATAAATAAAAAGATATCAAATATGACTAGAAATCAAGATCTAATTATATATGAAGTATAAGGGTCAAATACCATGGACCAAATTATTATTAATACCATGCAAAAAAAAACATTATTAACCCTAACATTAATATTAAAATAATAATATTATTAAATTTATTATATTTTAATATATATTAATATATCATGATATATGATAGAGGTGGAGAAATAGGGGTAATGACAAGGGAGATATGGAGATAAATTGAAGGAGAAGATAGAAGAGGAATGAAGAGAGAGAGAGTGAGAAGAGTGAGAGAGTTAGAGAAGGGTAAGAGAGGGAGAGGGAGACATAAATATGGAGGTGGGAGAGAGAAAAGGAGAGAGGCAGGGAGTAGGAGAGAGGAATGGAGGGTAGAGAGTGAGAGAGAGGGAAATAAGGGGGAAGGGAGAGGGAGGTAGGAGAGAAAGGGAGAGAGAGAAAGGATGAAAGGAGGAGGAGAGAAGGAGGGATAAAGAGATGGAGCTGGAGGCGAAGTGAGGAACAGAAGAAGAAATACATAGAGAGGGAGTGACAAGGGAGAGATGGAGAGAGTGTGTGTATGCTTATGGGTGGGATAAAGATACATAGGAGTGATGGAGAAAAGGGGGGAGAGAAGGAGAAAGGAGGAGTGATGGAGACAAGGGGGGAGAGAAGGATAAAGCGATAGAAATAGTAAGATAGTTGGAGAGTGAGATACAGTGATGGGGGAAGAGAGAGGATTAGAGGACAAAGAGAGAGAGAGAAAGAAAGAGAGGTAGGGGGTCAAATAGAAGGAGGCAAGAGAGGAAGGATGAGAGAGAGGAAGAGAGATATGGGGGAAGAGAGGATTGTAGGGGGGAGAGAGAGGGAGAGAGAGAGAGATGGGGGAAGATAAAGGGAGGTAGGAGATAAAGGGAGAGAGAGGAAGGAAAGGAGAGGGGACTTTAAAGAGAAAAGGAGAGAGGGGAGGAGAGAGGGAGGGATATAAATATGGATTTGGAGGGGGAGAGAGGGAGGGATTGAGAGATGGAGATGGATGAGGAGAGAGGGGGGGAAGAATAAATACATAGAGAGTGAGTAGTGGAGAGAGGGGGAGTGACAAGGGAGAGATGAAGAGGGAGTGTGTATGTTTTGGGGTGAGGTAAAGGGACAAATAAGGAGATATGGATAGAAGGGGGGAGAAGAGAGAGAGAGACATATGGTAACAAAGTTGGAAGTTGAATATAGAGAGAGAAGGGGGGGGGAGATAAAGGAAGAGAGAGAGTGACGAGAGGTAGGGAAAGAGATATGAATATGGAGAGGGAGAGAGGGGAAGGTAAGAATAAAGACACAGAGGGTGAAAGGTGGGGAGAGAGAGAGAGGGAGTTATAAAGAAGATGGAGAGAGAGGGAGAAAGGGTAGCAAGAAGGAAGAGAGATAGAAGCGAGAGAGAGAGAGAGAGAGAGAGAGAGAGAGAGAGAGAGAGAGAGAGGAGGAGGAGGAGAAAGTGATAGATAGATAGATATATAGATTGGAGAAAGAGAGTTTATGTTTTGGAGTTGATATAGAGAGATAGAGTGAGATATAGATATAGATGTAAGGTGAAGAGAAAAAAGATAGATGGAGAGAAGGAGGGAGGGACAAGGAAATTGATAGATATGGAGTGAGAGAGAGTGTGTGTATGGTGGGGTGAGATAAAGAGAAAAAGAAGGAGAGAAGGATGGATATGGGGAAGAGAGGGAAGAAGGTTTCTTGCATTAGATGGATTGATTTCAGTGTAGATTGTGATTTCTAATCCTATTTGATTTCTTGCACTAGATGAATTGATTTTGGTGTAGATGTTGATTTCTAATGATATTTGATTACTTACACTAGATAGATTGATTTTAATGTAGATGCTTTCTAATCCTATTTGATTGCTTGCACTAAATGCATTAATTTCAGTGTAGATGATGATTTCTAATCCTATTTTATTGATTTCACTAGATGCATTAATTTTAATGTAGATTTTGATTTTTGGTTATATTTGATTTCTTTCACTAGATGAATTGATTTCAATGTAGATTATTTTTAATCCTATTTGATTGTTTGCATTGAATGGATTTATTTCAATGTAGATGGTGATTTCTAATCCTATTTGATTGCTTTCACTAAATTCCTTGATTTCAGTGTAGATGGTGATTTCTAATATTATTTGATTGCTTGCACTAGATGCATTAATTTCAATGTAGATGTTGATTTATAATTATATTTGATTGCTTGCACTAAATGTATTTGATTGCTTGCACTAAATTCATTGATTTAAATGTAGATGATTTATAATCCTATTTGATTCCTTGCACTAAATGCATTTCTTTCAGTGTAGATGGTGATTTCTAATCCTATTTGATTGCATGCACTAGATGCATTGATTTCAGTGTAGATGTTGGCTTTAAATCCTATTTTCCTACTTGCACTAGACTCATTTATTTGAGTGTAGATGTTGATTTCTAATCATATTTCATTACTTGCATTAGATGCATTGATTTTAGTGTAGATGTTGTTTTCTATTATTATTTGATTTCTTGCATTAGTTGCATTGATTTTAGTGTATATGTTGATTTCTAATTTGATGTAATTGGATGTATGATGGTATATTAATTTTAAAGTCATTGGATTAATAGTGTGTGTGCAATGATTTCAATGTAAGCACAAAAAATTATTGACAATGTACATTGATTTGTGTTTTATAGTAATTCAACCTATTGATATTGGAGAGCAAAAGAGACAAGGTATGATGTTTACTAAAACAGCTCGAGCTAAATATTTAAATGGTTTACGATTCCAACTATCATTTTCAAATAATCAATATGAAAATATGACAAAACTAACATGGGTGAAAATAAGAATAGTAGAAGAAAATAGTTTGAAATCAATCACAATGAAGACTATTCATAACTGACTACATTCTTATTATTCAAAGTTTCTATCATTCAATATTATTACATTGTCACTTTGCATTCAAAATTTTATTTCATCATTAAAGTTATTTTACAATATTTATCATCTCAACAAACTGAGGTAACTAATCAAATTTAAAATTAAAATGACTCAATAAATCTTAGATATATTTAACATATTTAAAATGGTTATGTTAATATTAGATGTATTTACATATTATTGATAAAATTAAGCATACGTTCCTCATATTATCTATATATTTTCCTCAAGTTTTGTACTCAAAAAAGAGGTTTTCACCTCGAGATATTTGATCCCTCTCGGCGTTTGATAGATCCGGAGTTAAGATGGATCTAGGCTGGTAATAATCTAGAAATTCCCTCGTAATAATCTAGAAATTCTGTTAAGAATAATTTTCTGATAAAGATTTTTGAAAATATGAATTATATTAGTTAAACTTTAGTATTTTGGGTATCTAAAGGAACTTTAGTATTTTGTGTCTTAAGAATTTTTGGTGCTGAGTCTATTTCCAATTCAAATACTACTTAATTTTATGATATATATATTTTTTTTTTTACCAGATTCCAGCCTTAGCTATTCCAAAATATTAACTAATCCACACTGTTGTATTGCTTTGGTAGAAAACTCCATTAAAAATAATTAGATGTGGTTGGTTTATAACTAATGCAAAAATTATAACTTAGTTTAAAAGGTAATGCAGAATTCAGAACCAAATGGAAGGAAGTGTTTTGTTACCAATATGTAACTCTATGATATTTCACATGGTTATAGTTTTCAATTTTATTTTTAAAACTAAATAAACAAATTTCAACTAAAATATTTTAAAATGCTTATAGAGCTAAGAGAGATAGCCGAGGCTCGATAGGAGGATAGCTGAGGCTCTGTAAATACATGTTTTAAAATTTAATGGAATTGAAGTCATCCAATGTCATTAAGAACATAGCTTAACCATACACATATGCAAACCATGACGCCTGGATCCCCGGGCACCCAACCACAGAAATAGGATCAACCGCACGTGACGACGCCGTCAAGACCTCCTACCGACATAGACATAGGTGTCGAATACTTCTTTCAAATATTGTTAGTACCATCACCTTTGCCTGATAATGGATTTTGATGTGACAACAGGGCTTTTTGTGAACTATTTAAGAGATTTGGAACCCTTGAATCCTCTAACCAGGCACTAAAAGGAGAGGTCAATGAACTTGGGATCAAAGTATTTGTAATGGAAGGTGAGAATGGTTCACTAAAGCAACTATTGAGTGACAAAAAGCAGCAAGCATTTCACCACCACCCCTCTAATGACACTCTACATGCTGAACTTCTCGATCGGAAAAACAAACAGGAGGAGATCAAAGCTCAGAAAGCGGCCTTTAAACAAGGAACATAAACACACATCAACTCATGGGCACAGGTTGCTAGAGGGAGAGATATCCCCCTCGCTCCCCCTCTAGCCGCAATTGAGGAGGTGGTAGAATCTAAACTCATGGAGGAACACACTAGACAAGCGCGAGAATTGAAGCTCAAACTGAGAGAGCTTCCTTTTCCTCTCACATCTTGAGACCCCATGGTGGTTGGGACCCTATTCCTCAATGAAAAACTAGATCTTCAGGATGTGACCATTGATAGAGTTTGGCTTGGGTATGATTCCACTCTCTTTCTCCAGTTCAGGTCGGCGGTTGATTTCTTTCACGCTCTTAGAGATAAGCGAAAGCTATTCTCACTTCCTAGTAAGATCTTCCTTGATGAAGATCTCACTAAAACACAGGTTGTTGAGCTCAAACGCTCTAGGGAGTTGGTTACACTAGCACATGTAATATCCCTAACCGTTTAACCGGTTGGACCAAATCATACTAGTAGTAGACTAATAAATAAATTAATAAATAAAGCGGCATTGGCCTATGGTTTTTCCTTTTGGGTTTTTTTAACCCTAGGTATTTGCCCATGCTTTTTCCTTTTGGGTTGTTTTGACCCCAAATATTTGCCCATGGTTTTTCCAAGTAGCCCGACTATAAAAGGAGGAGGAGGAATGAGAGCAACTCATGGAATTTAATCTTTTCTTCATTGATATTCTCAGAGCTCAGAGGAGTTTTCAAGTGAGGATTTTCAGGTGAGATCCTCAAGCTTCCTTCGGTGAGATTTGAGAATCTCACCCTAGTAAGGAAACCCAACTTCGGTGGTTTCTATAATCACCCTAGCTGGTCGCATTCATTTCATATTTGTTTTGAAAATGGGTTTTCATCTATTTTTACTTTATAGTTTATGAGCATGGATCTGAGATCTGCCCTTCTAGTTTTATTATAATTATTTGCATTTCTAGATTGGCAAAGGAAGGAAGAAATCACAGATCTATTGCAGCAAGCTGTTGCACCACCACCACAGCACTAAGTCAAGGGTTATTAATTGGCATTATGATGTAATTGACCCATCTACATTGTGGTCAAACTGCTTGTATTACATGGGCTAAATTCCTTAATAAATGATATTTGGTGGATTTCCTTAGGGCTTGTTTAAATATGGTGATTTGGACTTAATTATGTGTGATGGAGTATTATGTGTATATGTTATCACGAGGGTTTTTTATAATAAGCATATTACTTTGTTGTTATATTTTTACTATTATTATAGCAGTGGCATTATATATTCCTTAAAGGATATTACAGTGGTATCAGAGCTTCATCTTGGCCAGCTGTGGGATGCCGAGGAAGGAGAAAAAAAAGGGTATTACTGTCAATTGGGAAGGAAAAAGAGCTAGGAGTCAAGGGAAAAATGAAGGGGAAGAAAGACCAATGGGTGATCACGAAAATACCAAACTTGAAGATGCCTTATAAAAGATCGCCGACACTCAAAATGCCATCATGGAACTCCTTAAAGTACAGATCGAGAAACCTAATGTGCAAAGAAATAAAGGGGAAGGAGTTTCCCATTCAGGTGGGGATGGTCCATCGCAGGAGTATATCAATGTTCGTAGCAACGATCCATCACACGAACATGTCAACACTCGGAGCAGCCGTTTTAGCCGGCCAACCATGCCTCCATTATTGGATGACTCCTCCAGGGAGCAAGACTGCCCTTCACCAATTGTAGAAACGATTACCGCATGGATGAAATAATATGATACGTTGCCTCCCAACGTGAAAGCGACCTTGAGCCTTAATGACTTTTACTACATGAGGAGCAAACAACAAAGGAAGGCAACAACATATGGGGGCCATCAGTCAAACGTAGATTTGCAGAAGGTTGTGGGAAAGGTAACTCTTCCTTATTTTGATGGATCGTCGAAGTGTTCTGCACAGTCATGGGTACAGAAACTGGATACATATTTCCAGCCATGCGGGAGAAGGATGCCATCAAATATGCCACACTTCATCTTGATGTAGAAGCACATGAATGGTGGCAACATGGTATGACCACTCTTGGACATGCCAGCATCATCTCTTATACATAATTCACACAGAGGTTAATAGAAAGATTTTATAGGAAGGATCCTGAGATGTACTTCCGAGAGCTAACCCAGCTTCGACAGATAGGGAGCCTTGAATCTTATGTTGCAGAATTCCAGAGGCTTGCAGTAATGGTCAGCAACCTCTCCATGACCCGGCTGGTCATGTTATTTATAGAAGGGTTGTCAGAACCCCTACGAGGTTGGGTTAGGGCCTACCAACCTGCCACCTTGCAAGATGAAATTAATGTGCAAGGGATATGTAGGATGCAATACCCAAGAATAGATTCCTACCTAAATTTTCTATTCCTCGAAAAGGGAAAGAAGTCAAGCAGCAACAACAGGAGCCATTTGGTAGGGGGAAGCTGGATGATGGGACCAGGAAAGATCTCAGAAGGAGAAGGTTATGCTTCTCTTGTCAAGAATCTTGGGCACCGGGACATCGGTGTACTAAAGGGAAGGCCCACTATATTGAAGTATTTTCTGAAAGCGAAGATGAGGAAGAAAATCCAGAGCTCGATCAAGGGGAATCACAAGGCATGGGGGCAATACAGGAAGAAATCCAGGAAGGATTCATTGCTTCTCTTACAGGGGTCCCAAGATATCACACCCTCTGGGTCAGGGGCACCATACAAGGACAAAAGGTTACTGTGCTAATTGAAGGTGGGGCCTCCCACAACTTCATTGATGCAGAATTCATAGCCAGAAAGGGACTAGCTACTGAAGAATTTGAAGGCTTTACAGTTTTGATTCCTAGAAATAAAGAGCACAACCACATGCCATGCACTAAAACAGTTCCTAACATGAGCCTAGAAAAAGGAAACTACACAGTTACAGATAACTTCTTTATCGTAGACTGCCCACTCTCATGTAGTATTGGGGGTACAATGGCTATATTCGATCTGAACTCATACAGTAAACTACCAAGACTTGGAACTCGCATTCACAGGACCAGATGGTAAAAAGGTGAAGTTGAAAGGAATGCATGCATATCCTCCCAAGGTTGTGACATCCAATTGGATGGAGGTAGACCTTCGACATGGGGATATTGTATGGGCAGTAGAGTGTCGAATCATGGAGAAGAAACCAGTAGAACAACACAAGGAGTACTGCCTGATATTATGGCACTATTGCAAAAATACCAGAAGGTCTTTGGAGATATACCCCCAGGACGACCATCTGATAGGGGATTTGAGCACATCATCGAACTAGAGGAAGGGTTCCATGCTGTCATCACTACCCCTTACCAGCACCCCAAAGCGTACAAGGATGAGATAGAAATGGTTTGCATTAGGACACATTCAGCCGAGCTCGAGCCCTTTTTCTTCGTCCGTAGTCTTGGTCAAGAAAAAGGATGGGTCCCTGAGGATGTGTATAGATTATCGAGCACTGAATAAGAAAATAAAAAATCGATATCCTATCCCCAGGATCAACGAATTGATGAATGAGTTAAAGGGAGCCAAGTACTTCTCAAAAATTGACCTTCGCTCATGTATCACCAGATCAGGGTTCGTGATCAAGACATTCCAAAAACAACTTTTATATGCCACTTTGGACATTATGAGTTCCTAGTGATGCCTTTTGGGTTGACCAACGCCCCTGCGACATTCTAGTCATGCATGAACCATGTATTCAACAAGAAATTGCGTAAATTTGTTTTGGTCTTCTTTGACGACATCCTGATCATCTTGATCTTCAATGAAACATGGGAAGAGCATCGGCAGCACCTGGACGAGGTCTTGGAAAAATTGGAGGCACAACAATTTTATGCCAAAATCTCTAAATGTGAGTTTGGGATGATGAAAATGCTATATCTGGGTCACATCATTGGGGCCCAGGGTGTTAAGGTCCACCAAGAGAATATTGAAGCCATTCTCAATTGGCCAAATCCCAAAAATGTAACAGAGTTAAGGAGCTTCTTGGGTATTTGTACTTATTACAAAAGATTTGTAAAGGGGCATTCACAGCTAGCAGCCCCTCTTACTGACTTGACAAAAAGATGAGCCTTTTTATGGACAGAAACAACTCAGGAGACTTTGGAGCGGATGAAGGAAGTCATGAGTTCGTTTCCAGTTTTAGCCTTGCCAGACTTCTCTCAACCTTTTGTATTGGAGTGTGACGCTTCTGGGGAAGGAATCAGGGCTGTCCTAACACAGAACCATCATCCCATTTCTTTTGAGAGTAGAAAGTTGCATGATTATAACGCTATTACTCCATTTATGACAAAGAAATGTTGGCTATTATACATGCATTGGCCAAGTTTCGTCCATATCTAGCGGGGAACCAGTTCAAAGTCAAAACTGATCACAATAGTCTCAGATACTTCCTCGATCAGAAGGGATTAAATTAAAGGCAACAAAAATGGGTCAGTAAGATCCAAGCCTATGATTTTGAGATTGAATATGTCAAAGGTAAAAACAATGCAGTTGCAGATGCCTTGTCAAGGAGACCAGCTACCTTCTCTCTCATAGATATTGTGGATGAATGGAAGTCCCATCTTTTGGTGGAATACTCAAAAAATCAATCATCTTGTGAGATCCTTGATGGACAGTCATTAGACATCCGTTATAGAGTTGTCAATGATATTATCTATTATAAGGATCGAATCTATCTAGTACCCGAGTCTCAACTTAAGATGAGGATTCTACAAGCAGCCCATGACTCCACTTTAGCCGGACATCCAGGATTTCTAAAGACTTATAGGACCATCAGGAAAAGGTTCACATGGAAGGGACTCAAGAAGGACATTATCAAATATGTTAAGGAATGTGGTACCTGTCAAAGTAATAAGGTTGAACATACACACCCGACATGTTTATTACAACCACTACCCATTACGGAACAAAAATGGGAGAGTATATCCATGGATCTCATTACAGGGCTACCCTCCTCATAAGGCAAAGATTGTATTTTTGTGGTGGTGGATCGTCTCACCAAGTACGCTCACTTCTTTGCAATCCCCTCCAAAAGTTTTGCATCTCAAATAGCAGAAATATTCTTCCAGGGGGTATTCTGTCTATTTGGTTTTCCCAAAACCATTGTGAGTGACCGTGACAGCAGATTCATGGGAGCATTCTGGCAAGATTTATTCAGGTTGGCTGGAACAGAACTCACCCCTAGTACCAGTTATCACCTGCAGATAGATGGACATACATAAGCAGTGAATAAATGGTTGGAAGGTTATGTACGAGATTATGTCACAGGATAACAATGAGCATGAACCAAGTGGTTGTACTTAGGAGAATATTGTTATAACACCACTTATCACATGTCCATAGGGATGTCACCTTTCCGAGCCTTATATGGATATGAGGCACTATATTTTGCAGATTCAGTGTTCGGAGATAGTAGAGCACCATTGGCAAAGGATTGGATCCAGGGGTGTCAGGATATTCTGAGAGCCCTTAAAGACAATCTGCAGACGACACAAAATCGACAAAAGTTATATGTAGATCATCGAAGGATAGAGAGGAGTTTTGAAGTGGGAGATGTGGTTTATCTCCGGCTTTAGCCGTACAGAAAATCTACCTTGAAGCAGAAGGGGGTGGAAAAATTAAAGCCACGATTTTACGGGCCCTATCGAGTTATTCGAAAAATAGGAGAAGTGGCATATGAGCTAGAGCTACCCACAGAGAGCAATATTCATAACATCTTTCATGTCTCCTGTTTGAAGAAAGCATTAGGATCAAACATAAAATCATCACCAGAATTATCGCCATTAGATGAAGAGGGCCATCTTCAACTGGTTCCTGAGGAGGTGTTGGAGGTTCGAGAAAGAAAGCTTCGAAGCAGAATCATCCGCGTATATTTGGTACGATGGAAAGATCTACCCGTCGAGGATGCCACTTGGGAAGGAGAGCACATATTGTAGCATCCAACATTGAAATTGCTTGAAGGCAAGCAATTTTGGACAGGGGGAACTGTAATATCGCCAACCGTTTAACCGGTTGGACCAAATCATAATAGTAGTAGACTAATAAATAAATTAATAAATAAAGCGGCATTGGCCCGTGGTTTTTCCAAGTAGCCCGACTATAAAAGGAGGAGGAGGAACGAGAGCAACTCATGGAATTTAATATTTTCTTCATTGATATTCTCAGAGCTCAGAGGAGTTTTCAAGTGAGGATTTTCAGGTGAGATCCTCAAGCTTCCTTCGGTGAGATTCGAGAATCTCACCCTAGTAAGCAAACCCAAGTTCGGTGGTTTCTATAATCACCCTAGTTGGTCGCATTCATTTCATATTTGTTTTGAAAAGGGGTTTTCATCTATTTTTACTTTACAATTTATGAGCGTGGATCTGAGATTTGCCTTGCTGGTTTTATTATAATTATTTGCATTTCTAGATTGGCAAAGGAAGGAAGAAAGCACAGATCTATTGCAGCAAGTTGTTGCAGCACCACCACAACACTAAGTTAAGGGTTATTAATTGGAATTATGATGTAATTTACCCATATACATTGTGGTCAAACTGCTTGTATTACATGGGCTAAATTCCTTAATAAATGATATTTGGTGGATTTCCTTAGGACTTGTTTAAATATGGTGATTTGAACTTAATTATGTGTGATGGAGTATTATGTGTATATGTTATCACGATGGTTTTTTATAATAAACATATTACTTTGCTGTTATATTTTTACTATTATTACAGGAGTGACATTATATATTCCTTTGAAGATATTACATTAGCTAAGGTTTGTAAAACACGATGGGTGACTTGAGAAAATAGCAGGCACCAGATCAAATATAAGTAGAGGCAAAGTTTATGCATTTTTCAGTTTTGATGTATGCAGTGGATTCAGCAAGGCAAGCCGTGAAATTAATATTATTGTTGGAGCCCAGCCAAGTGACCAAACATGACATACTATCGCAGTATCGCCATAATATCGATTCTTGTTCTAGTAGCCACTTTTCTAATTGTTGTTGGCTTGCTTGGAAAAACAAAACAAAAGCAACAGTCACCAGCTTTGATTTTCCTATTTTTTATGCGAGCTCTCTGAACGATATTGTGCTCAAACAAGATGCAAATGTGCACAATAACAGGATCTCTCTGACAAAAAGTGGATCTCCCGACAATTTTAATGGGAGCCTGGGTTGGGTCGTGTACAAATTCCCAATTTTCCTGTGGAATAAGCAATTTTTGTAGGTCATAGGCTTTAAATCTCTGTATCAATGGCGAAAAAAGCTCCCTCTTTTCTTGGCAGCTTTCAATGTCACTTTCAGTTCAATGTAGACGGAGCAGTGGCTAAGAAGAGTGGGCTTGCTTTCTTCATGGCACCTTTCGGTACTAAATCACCACCGACCAATGTATCCTCCGCCATGTGGCTTGGGATTTTCAGTACTTCCACAAATGGTACGGATCCTTCACAAGCCATGGCCATTGAATTTGACAGCAATCATGTAGGGCTTGATGTCAATAATATTTCTTCAGTGGCGAGCAATTCATTACCTGGAAAATAGAGGCTTAACAACGACAATATAACTTGGGATGCCTGGATTGAGTATAATGCCACAGGAATGGCGCTCAGTGTGTTTCTGGCGAATGTAAGTTCTAAACCAGTAGAGCCCATTTTGCTTGTGGAAGATATAAATTTCTCGCAAATCCTTCCGCTAGATGTTGTTGTTGGTTTCTCGGCTTCGACAACAGGGGAAAATATGAACATCATTTCATGGAGATTTTGGAGCCAAACTCCAGGGATCCGCAAGACTCTAGTTGCAGTAATTATATTGGCCATGCTCTTCACAACCATGCTCCTTGGCTACGTCCCCTGCCTTGCTGCTGCAGGTATGAGACGATTTCTACTATGAGCACTGATCAAAGGCCGGGTTGGGGTTTTCAGTATGGTGCACATTATAATTGTAGTGTAACGCGGACTGTAATACGCGGTACAAATGGGAGCTCCACTGTGATACAGTCATTGAGTGGGTATGGGTTTTAAGATCGATTACACCTTCACCATAAGATTAGTTGAGAACTTTTGCTGTGTTGCAATTTATATGATATGTATGGAGAAATGAAGGAATTTACCGTAGGAAAGTATGGTTTTATGCTCTGCATTTTGGATTTAGCAAGTGTTGTAGGGGAGTTTACTAGCAGGTTTGGTTTGGATAAAGAAACATAATAATTTCGAGTCAATATGTAATAATTTTTGCAAAACCAATGTTTGATATGCAATTGTTAAATTTGCACAATAATAAGTAATCTCTTTATGTGGCTACTTGCTATATTTTTTGAAATTTACACAATTTTTGGGGAAGTCTTTGCGTGATTTTTAGAGCCAGATTAGAAAATACACAAGTAGTATTTTGCTTATGGGAAGGATTTTGTGTGAATTTTAGAACTAGATTAGAAAATACAAAAGCAGTATTTTGCTTATGGTAAATCTAATGGTATGCTAGGATTCATAGCTCAAATATTAATAGTGAGAACAATTATTATTATAAATTTATTTTAATTTTTTATTTACTAGTTTAAATTCATCTTAACTCCCAATATATCAAGTATTGAGAGATGAAATCTTTTTTTTTTTTCATTTTAGAGAAGTTTGTATCTTGAGATTTGGTCCCTATAGATAGGAAGTTAAGATAGATCTAGATTAGTTTAATTATTAATCGAGTTGTTTTTATTGCTATTTTTTGGAATTGTCGGTGCATAAATCAGACAAATTTTTTTTAGGTGAAATCTTGTTTTGTGTTATTTAAACTGGCTTTTTGACTCTATATATGGATTTAGCACCCTAAAAAATCCCTAGGGCAGTTCCATTGTGTAAAGGTTATCCATCAAACTTGTGATTTTAGAGAAATTAGACCGGAAAAATCCACCAAAAAAACTTCCAAAAAGTCGCACTAAAGACAACTCCATTATTAATTATAATTATGTGTTTTATTTTATTGTTTTAATTTTATTTAATTTTATGTAATTTGATAGAGTAAAAAAATATTTTAATTAATAACTACACTAATTGTGTTTTATTTCTATTTTTGTGTAATTTGACCAAATCAAAATGTTTACATAACATAACAAGACAACATTGGAGAGTGCCTCTTGGAGCGATCAATATTAGAGTGCCTCTTGGGGGCAGCCAATATTTAGAGGCTTCAAATTTCTTAAGATATGAAAACCACTTCAAATTTCTTAAGAAATGAAAACTTCCTTTTGAATACAAATTAAAATAGATCTACTATGGTTCCTAATAATAATATTTATATTTAAATAAAATTGACATCTGTTTTTTTGGTTCACATATAAATGAATATACATGTTCCATCCATTACATCAAAGTTCATCGTGTCCTTTACAAAAATTGAACCTAGGCATGTTATGATCTCAATCATTCTTCCAACTTATTTATTTTTAATTTTTGAATTTAGGCTTCTCTAATCCATATCGTGAAAAGCCAAAATACTTTATGTAAAAATCACATCATCAAGACAAGGTGAAGAACCAAATTTTGGCATCAAGTTAAATAAATGAAGAGAAATTTTTTTAGCCATTATAATATAACAATTAGATTTGAGTAAATAAATATTATTTATTAATAAATAATATTTTGGTTTTTAAGTTCCTGTGGTTATCATCTTCTAAAGAGCTTCCCGGATTATCCACAGTATCAAGAAAAAATTGTCGACGTTTCGAATCCCAATGGAGATCCATCTTCAGGACAATGGAATGAAGAATTTTAAGAAGGGTTTAATTCATTAATAGTCAAGAAACATTTGTTGACGTTTCGAATCCCAACGAGAATCCATCTTCAGGACAATGGAATGAAGAATTTGAAGAAGGGTTTAATTCATTAATAGAGAAACATTTGTCGACGTTTCGAATCCCAACGGGGATCCATCTTCAGGACAATGGAATGAAGAATTTGAAGAAGGGTTTAATTTATTAATAGGAAACATTTGTCGACGTTTCGAATCCCAACGAGGATCCATCTTTAGGACAATGGAATGAAGAATTTGAAGAAGGGTTTAATTCATTAATAGAGAAACATTTGTCGACGTTTCGAATCCCAATGGGGATCCATCTTCAGGACAATGGAATGAAGAATTTGAAGAAGGATTTAATTCATTATCAAGAAAAATTTATCGACATTTCGAATCCCAACGGGGATCCATCTTCAGGAATTAAACCCTTCTTCAAATTCTTCATTCCATTGTCCTGAAGATGGACCCCCGTTGGGATTCGAAATGTCGACAAATGTTTCTTGATACTGTGGATAATCTGGGAAGCTCTTCAGAAAATAATATTTTAATGTAAGGAATTAGATTTGACTAAATAAATAATATTTTAATGTAATGAAATAATTGTTGGAAGATAGTTGTTAATATTGAAAAGGATAATAATTAATGAAAAGGAAAATTTTAGTAAAATAAATATTTAAAATAAAAATAATATTTAGGTCAAGCCTAAATAATCAAAACAATAAAAAAATTAATAAAGTAAAAATAATATTTGGGTCATACTTAAATAATTCAAGACAATTAATTCTAAAAAGTTAAAATAATAATAATAATAATAAAATAAATGGATTTTAATTTATAACTATTGTTTATATTATATAGATTTATTCCTAGTTATATATAATTATAAGTTAAATTGTTAATTGAGTTTATCTTGGGTGGTTCAAATCCCCACAAATCACATGTTGAACTATGTTTTCTTGATGAATATTGTTGTGATGGCTTAGAAAAGCATTTTGAAGAGAGTATATTTGTGAGTTGACCTATGTTTATTAAGTTTTTATAGTTTTATCAATTATATGCTTTGAAATATCATGGTTAAGAATATGAATCATTATTATTTAAATTTGTTTTGATGTGATATGTATGTTTTGAATTTTTTAATTTTATCAATAAAAACAATATAATAATGATGATTAACACCCACAAAAACTTATATGGTCTATCAGACTTTCAGGTAAGATTGATTAAAATTCATAAGCATATTATTTGTATGCTAAAAAAGAAGTGAAGTGTTTCCATATCACTATAGTTTTGTTGAATTAAAAGGTCAAGAAGGTTGGTAGTGTGACAAATATTTAAAAAAATAGATTTGTTGTGAGTATAAGAAGGAAAATCTATGAGAAAGTGTTTTTCATCTTCAACCCTTTTAACACAAGTGACAAACTCTTTCATCACATGGTATTTTGAGAACTCACCAACACCCAATTTCACTATGAATCTCATATGAATTAATTTGTATCTTTACAATGCACAATTTTTTCAGAACGCTAGTCAAAATAGAAAGATACTTTTGATTTTGAAGATTGTGGTTCATCATATTTTTATACTATAGTAGTGTCCTTTTTCCCTCCAACTCTTTATTTCCCCACAATTTCTCCTTAAATTTGGAAGTAATAATATTTTTAATACTATCTAGATTTTGCAAGATGATCTTCTCCTTTATCCCCCAATGGTCTATGCAAGACTGGGCATCCTTATGTCACCCTTGCTTGAGCCAAAAGTGGAGGTTTTGGCTACAGTTAGAAGCAATTTTAGGAAACCTCTTGGTATCCATATTGTATTAATTCTTCTTATACTTAATATACCCAGTCATAGCCATGCTTTTAATGGGGGAAATATTTTCTTCAATTAAGATGATAAGATAGGGAGTATTTCCTTTAATCATGAGGTTTTAGGTTATAAAGTGTTTTTGGAACTGTTCAATCTTCCTTTACGACTCTCTAGATATACAACAACATCAAACCTCACATCCATAAAAAATAATATGAGTGACAATAGTCTCAAAGACGAGGAATTTTCATCTAAAATCCAAAGATCAACTGACTTACAATTGTCTTTGAAGCCGATAGTAAGTTTTTCAACCTCCATTTATCCTTTTATCAATGCTATATTGAACTTATGACATATATCAATATATCATTTTTATTACGTTTTAATTTAACCAACATTATGTTTTGTTATTATTATTTTTTGATTTAAGACTTCATTTTACAGACAATACAACATCTCTTCCATATTGCATTATAGAGTTGGTGCAATTATTAATGTAAGGATAACTAGCCCAACCGTATAAATTAGATGGCTAATAAATGCCTATAGGAATCAAATCCATAATAAACATAAAAGCACTTACTTCAAAATACATATGTTGTTAAAATTTTAGAAATAGTAGAGCCAACTAAATTATAACTTTATTCTCAATTGTTATTATTATTGAAGAATTAATGATAAGTTAAACATATATACATTTGAAAAACATGGAACAAGATTCTTATATATTAAACCCACTTTACTGTGGAGATTATTAATCTATAGATAGATTTCATTACAATACCATGTCCCAATGCCACATGGCTTATCAATACCACATACCCAAAAACACATAATTCATTTCATATGTCACTTGTTCATATGATTTTTTTTCTTCAATTAACCAATTTAATTAAAAAAGAAATAGAAAAAAGGGCATAACTACTTTGGAGATAAACATCAACCTTTGATTTGTATACTACTTAAATATTTTAGAATATTGCATGAGGTTAAATCCCTACCATACACCTAATAATTATTGATAATTAAATTAAAATTGTGGAAGCCCAATTATTGGCATAATAACTTAAGGAGATTATAATAGCCTAATATTGTAATAAATTATAACTAGCAATTGCACCAAATGTTGCAAAGGAAATGTGATAACGCGGTAGCATAGGAAAGGGTAGCATTAAAGTGTTACTCTTCCATGATGATAGTGAAACTGTCACAAAATAGTGTAAGTGGGCTTTGGATCTTAGTTAAAGAGGGGGGTCTTGGGAATTGCATCATTGACATGATAGGAGTACGCATAGTATCATGTTCCCTTTTTTTGGTTATTTAGTGTAGTTGCCAAAGAATGCACTGTAGAGATAACAAAGATCTCTATCCTTAGCAATTATTTACCTGAAGACGATGATTTCATCTTTTGGTTAAACATCCATATGTATTTGCACTAGAAACACTTGTGTTTGAAGTATTTTCCTACTTTAATTGTTTGAATTTATCCACACTCTCTTTGTATATGCCAAATTTATTTGGGGCTCACTATTTCTTGCAATTGATATAGCTCTCTTGGGTTTCATTCAAATCCCCATTTACATTGTTCCCCCAATTTCTTACTTTAGCAAAATTTTGGATCATTTTTTTTATTATCTGTGGATTAAATCATAGTGACCCTCATCGAATGATTTTGGATAAATTATAAGAAGATCAAGTTTAAGCCAAAATATGAATCTTTTGAACTCAACGATGTTGAAAATATCAAATTATTGTACTCTACCACACATGTGGTAAATTTGAACAATGAATATTAACACGTTTAGCCTTTGAATCTTAGAAATGACTATGAGCCTAAACTAGGATACCAAAGTTCTTTCAATTGATGATATCAACAACCCATGAACAAGTGATTAAATTTTCCTTGGAAATTCAAATGCCTATCCAAATAAAAATCTTCATGAGTTCACTTTTAACCAATAAAGTTTTAACACAAAACATCCTTCAAAAAATATACTAATCAGTTAGCTCATGCCCCTTCGTTCTAATTTTATTTTTAAAGAACTTTATGTAAAATAAAGTTTCCTTCAAAATTGTTGAATTTAAAGAGAACCAATTCTTTGAAAAATTTGATGAGATTTATAAAGGTGGACTTTAATAAAATTGACGAGATTTATAAAGGTGGACTTTAATACTTTCAACAACCTACGAACAAGTGATTAAAGTTTCCTTGGGAATTCAAAGGCCTGTCCAATTAAAAATCTTCATGAGTTCACTTTTAACTAGTAAAGTTTTAACACGAAACATCCTTCAAAAAAGATACTAATTAGTTAGCTCATGTCCCTTGGTTCTAATTTTCTTTTCAAGCCACTCCATGTAAAAATAAAGGTTCCTTCAAAATTGTTGAATTTAAACAAAAACACTTCTTTGAAAAATTTGATGAGATTTATAAAGGTGGACTTTAATACTTTCTAAACCTCTACCTTTTTTGAAAACTATTTATATTACTTTAAAATTTTCAATATTTGATGAAATTAAATTTAACTTTTATAATAAAACTAAATTTATAATAAATTTGGATTTGGAAATTTATATAAACATAAATCAATCATATATATTGTATTTAGCTAAAAATCTATTTAAAAAATCATTATAATTCCAAATTGAACCAAACAAATTTGAAATGATAAAATTGAAAGTATTCAAATACAAATTTCTCTTAATGAATATAGATGACGCTTAAAACCCAACTTCTAAGAGAAAGACTAAGCAATATTGATATAAAAAATACAAAAGATCTAGTGTGGTGTGAATTCATGTCTCTTATTGTTCTTTACATTTACTATTCCATCTACAATTGCTATTTATAATTGGAAGATTAAATTATTTTAAAAGCAGGGAAAATATTAGGGTCTAATATTCTCAGCCCAATTATTTTTCCATGCTTTTTCCAAAAAAAATATCAAATTTCAATTTTTTCGTAAAAATAATTAGCCAAAATTTTACGATACAAATTTATTTTACCTTAACAATCTCCAAAATTTTATATAGACTAATATAAAATAATTGGAAATATAAATATTTCTACTAAAATATCACCAAAAATTTTACAGTTTGCATATTAGGGACTAGTAATATTCGCCAAGGTTTTTAAATTTTAATATGAACTTACATCCTTAAAATTTTCCCTGTTTAAAAGATTGCTAATGAAAGATAAGGATTGGGGTAAAAGTGATTGTAACAACATATACCAATGGTAAATTAACAACATCATTGTACCATTAATTTATTAGCACAACCATAATCAATCACATAACAAATCAAACACAATATTTATAATGAAAAGTAAGTAGAATATTAGTAGGGAAACTCACTATTAAAAATGCATAATACTCATCTTTAAATCAAACTAGAAGATCTAGGTGTATAATTTTGACTAATCAACTCTAAGTTCTTACATCATCAATCAATGTGTAATTACAACTTCACATGACTATGTCTATTTATAGTCCAAAGTCATTCTACAATGTTAACTTTGATCAAACACCACTTATATCAATTTGTTTGGTAAAATCTGAATTGATTATACATTATATGCATAGTTGAATTGGGGTAAAAGTGATTGTAACAACATATACCAATGGTAAATTAACAACATCAATGTATCATTAATTTATTAGCACAACCATAATCAATCACACAACAAATAAAACACAGTATTTATAATGAAAAGTAAGTAGAATATTAGGAGGGAACCCCACTATTAAAATGCATAATACTCGTCTTTAAATCAAACTAGAAGATCTAGATGTATAATTTTGACTATTCAACTCTAAGTTCTTACATCATCAATCAATGTGTAATTACAACTTTACATGACTATGTCTGTTTATCGTCCAAAGTCATTCTACAATGTTAACTTTGATCAAACACCACTTATATCAATTTGTTTGGTAAAATCTAAATTGATTATACATTATATGCATCATTACTTTACACAAAGTCAATTCGTCTATTGGATGGAAGAACATATTTCCCACTAGTAGAATGTTATCACTAGGATTGGGTGAGACTTTGTCGAGCTTGAAAGATGCTCCTCCAAAAGTGACTTCCATCTTCAACTCCTCCCCATGGGATTAAAAGTAAAACCTTGTGGAATTCACCTATTCTAACTATATATTCATATAACATCCATATAAATATTTAATTCTTTTTTCCTTTTTTAACTTTAATATATAATTATATTGTTTAAATAGTTGGTAGATGTTGAAATTATTTGCATAATCACATTATCTAAGTGGTTGGAAAATGTTGAAATTATTTGAGAGAATTATTGTCATCATTAAGACTTATCCTTACCATAGGAAGAAAAGTATCAAAAGAGTTATATGATTGGAATATCTTTAAACTTTAATGCATAGTCAAATTGTCTATTTAGTGAGCAGATAGTATGAAAATCTCATTGTAAAAATGATTAGTCTCAAGTTTTAATTGTTAATTGATTAGATATTGTTAAAATGTCATGGTAAAAATGATTAGTCTAGAGCTTTAATTGTTAATTAGGTTGTCTATTGGATTGGTAGTTGTTGAAATTGTTTAGGAAAACGGTTGTAATGGTTAAGATTAATCTAAAATCTCATTGCAAAAATGATTAGTCTGAAGATTAATTGTTAATCAATTAGATATTATTAAAATATCATGGTAAAAATGATTAGTCTAGAGCTTTAATTGTTAATTAAGTTGTCTATTGGGTAGGTAGATGTTGAATTTTTTTAGGAAAATGACTACAATGGTTAAGTTTAATCTTAATTAGAGGTAGAGGGGTTAAAAAAATCAAACAAATGATAACAACACCATTTCTATATTGGGTGCAACACTTAATGTGGAAGAAAGGGTATACATGCCACTACAAGGAAAATACCCTCTAGCGAAGGTTATAAAGGGGGCTTTTACTGTTATAAAATTGGCCAAAATTGTCAAAAAAACATATGCTACCACATTCGTTTCTGGTAATGGAGGTTTTGGCAGAGCTTTTAACGGAAATTCAACACAACTAAAAAAAAATGGGTGGCCGGAGGTTATTATGGATGTTTTTTCATCGGTGCTCTTATCAGGTTTTAACGCACCGGTGTGTATCGGTAGACAACGCACAGGGGCGGTCGGAGGAGAATGCATCGGGCCGTTAAGGAAAATAACAACACCGAGCCTGGTGTTGGTGATACAATGCACGAGGCCGTTCTAATTGGTCTTGGGACTTGAACGGTGCCCATAGGTCATATCAACGCGCCAGTGTGTATGCTTATATAAATGCCCCGTTGCTTCGTATCACACAATTGCACTGAGGTTTACAATTGGTATCAGTATTCGTGCGGTGAAAATCTGTCATACAAATGCATCGGCGCTTATCGAAACATAAACGCCCCGGTGCGTACTATCACACAAATGCACCGAGATTTGTAATTGGTATCGGTATTCGTGCGGTGCATATTGGTCATCCAAATGCACCGGTGCGTATAGACAGAAAAAACACCCTGGTGCATAGTATCACACAAACGCACTGGAGCACCGTACCGCACAAACACCTCGATATTTTTAACTGGTTTTGGTATTTGTGCGGTCCCGATAGGTAGTAAAAACACACCGGTACGCTTAATAATACAAGCGCACCGGTTTTCATTTTGTATTTTTTAGAAACATAGACCTGTGGCAGTGCAATTATTGTGATTGTTTTAAATTCATTATTCATCAAAAGTCGACACATATTATAACAATATGCATATTAATTAAATTTTTATTAATGGATTTGAATGTGATGTTTGGATTAATTTGTTATATCATATCATAATTATTGTGGTTTTTTAAAATTCATTATTCATCAAAAGTCGACACATATATATGTTATAACAATATTCATATGAATTAAATTTTTATTACTGCATTTGAGAACGGCAATGGAGAACGCAATAGAATAAATTAAAACATTTTTTATTATATATATATATGAATAAGACATTCTTTGTCATACAAAATGGGACAGTTATTGGTATCCCTTTATCTTTCAAATGGGACACTGTGTCCATTACATTAAAAAAAATGTTTGATTTCACAGACATTTTTCCAAAAATAGTACAACACCTTGCTTTTATATCCAAACATAGTGATCATCATTCTTTGCTTGCACTGCTATCACTGCTAGAGCTACTTCCATGACTTAGGGTTATTTTCAAAAATGTTTTGTTCACGACGTTGATTATTTTCTTCCTCTTCACCTTCTTCCATCTACAAACATAAAAATAAACTGTAATGAGTGTATATACATTGGTGAGAATAATGAAAATTGCAATATTAAATAATATACATCAATGTAAATCGAAAAGAAATGACGTACCAATGCAACAATTGACTCATAAACTATACACATTCTTTCAAAACCATGTAACATGTCATCTTTCAAGATTTGATCTGTTGGCAGAGTGCCATACTTTGTTTCTTGCAAGTTTTATACCCCATAAGGAATCATATATTTAATATAAAAGATTTATTTTTTATATTAATTATAGACGAAGCTAAGTAAAACAAGATCGATAGATGCTTACAAATTCCACGATTAAGTTTTGATATGCCAACATATACGCACAACCCATATTTAAACCAATTTCAATCAATTCCTCTAATGGTTCTTCTTTGTATGTTAGCACTCGCTTGGAGACATTAAATGATGATTTTTGTAAAACAACTTAAAAATACAAAAATGAAATCTAGTTAAGTTGTTATAAGGAAGTAACAATTACTCACAAACTTAGATATCAATCATTTCTTCCTTGTCGTCCTATTTTATGTGCTGAATGAGTTCCATTTTATTTTATTTTCTGCAAGAAAATACTTGAAAATTAATATTTAATGCTAAATTATTTATTTATTTTACCTAATGATCAAAAAATTCAATGATTACATATTACATTTGAAGCAAGTTGTTGTTGAGATGGCTCCTCTCGCGATGCAATTTTGTCCATTTCTTTGACCATCTCCTTGTACACCTTTTTCGACATTCCTACTGGCATATTTCCGATATCAGCGCGTTCATCTTTTGAGATTTTCATAATCTTCCTGAAAATGTAACATGACAATAAACTATTTAATTTTTATATTGATATATGAAAAGTAAGTATAACAAAAGTGATATTTATAAATAATTATAGACAAACATCTAAAGGAATATTACTTTTTCATTCCTTCTTTTTTGTTGTTGTACGTTTTTGTTATTAAAAGTCTGACATGTCTTATTGACCAATTCTCTGGAAAATCTTCCTGTAGTTTACATAATGGTTCTTTGAATCATTGTATTGGTTTTTGTATTGTAAGTGGAAAGAACGTCTATACATTCGTTCCACCAGATCCCTCAAACATTTGTAAAAGTTTTTCCCCCTTTCGTTAACCTCCAACACCACTCCAGATGAGCTAAGGAGCAATTCATTTTCATTTGCATGTTCTATTGTTTTTATTTTCTTAGAACAACATTCCTTTTCTAATTTGTTGGTCCCTGTAGAAAATTAAACAGAGGTGAATTAATAGAATTTTTCACACATCTTATCTAATAAATTTAATTATATTATTAATGAAAACTAAAAAAAGAAACTCATATTGGATCGATAGTATTTTTTCATTCACTTAATTCATCCTTTTGCAATTTTTCCATAAAGCTTATATGTTCTTCTGGTCCTAGATCAGAACTAATCTTATTGAGCTTCGTCATTTTGTGGCTCTGCATGATACACATTAAACAATGCATATTATTTAAACTTACATATAGTTCAAAAATATTTTTTTTGTAAAAAATTTACAAAGAACTTACCTTTTTTGCTTTTGAGCTTGATGTGTTATCAGCATTTTTGTTACTTGATCTCTTATCAAACATTTCTTTAACAATATCAAACCTGTATCATATTAGTCAATAATATATTTTTAAATAAACTGTCAACTTCTCAATTGAAAAAAAAAAAAAAAAAATCTAAAAAAACCGGTGCGCCATTCATGGTGAATGCACCGACGTCGGTGCGTGTATGTCTTTACCACGCACCGCAAAAATAGTATAATACACCGTACGGTGCTCTATGTCAACAAGAAGCCCGGTGCATTACATGTCAATGACCGCACTAGTTAACCATCATAAAAAAAATAAAAATTGTCAAGTGTTAGTTTTTTAGCATAAATCGGTGCTATATTTTACATGTGGCGCACCGTTAAAAAAATCTTATTTTTTCACATTACTTATCCAGTGCTCTTGTAAACAACATAGCATCAGTGCGCTAACTTACATAGGGCGCACCGGTAAAAAATCTGTTTTTTTTTTAAATCATTCCAAGGCCGACATGGATTAGGATACGACTATGCTAATCGTCCTGTCGGTTGCATGTCTTAGGTCTATATTTAGCAATACAAACCCTATAAATCTAAATTGAAAAGTCTTAATTCTGAATCATAGAAAGAAGAAGAAGAAAGGGGAGAAACAAAAATAAAGTAAGGTTTGTATTAGGAATTTTGCTTCTGTGATCCATAAATTGTGATTAAAATCTTTCGATAAAAATCACATCAAAATAGATTTGGTCAACGCGTTTCGAACCAGCGAGTGTGGTTCATCATCAGGACAAGATGGAAAATCTGATAAAGTAACCCCTTTAAAGAGGATTGATCATTTCTACCACCTCAAGTTGAGAGAAGCCCTGGAAATCGAAAAGAGGCTGATTAACCTCAACAAAGATGATGGGTGGATTGTTAGCAGATGTTGGATTCCTGCCCTTCATTCTTAATATATATATATATATATATATATATATATATATATATATATATACATTTTTTTTTTCTTCTTCTTCTTATTATTTATTTATTTATTATTATTTATTTATTTTTATTCATTTATTTTTATATTTTTCATTTTATTTATTTATTTTTTTCAATAAGTCAAATAGAATTAATTATCAAATAAGATAACTGTTGTGATGAGTTTTGAATCAACTAACATATAATTATTGAAAATAAAATAATTTCATATATATTCAAACTATAAATATTATTTAATTATTTTTAACATTTAATTTATTCGATAAAAAATAATAATAAATAAAAATAAATAAATAAATAAATAAAAACAAATAAATAATTATTATTCTAAAAATAAATATATATGAATAGTAAACATTTATTTTATTCTTCAAAAATATATTAAATTAATAATTATTATTTTTACTAAAAATAAATATAAATATATAAAATTTAAATTATAAACATTAATCATATGGAAATTCTTTCGGTAATAATCACATGCAAAAGAACGTGGTCGACGCGTTTCGAACCAACCAGTGTGGTTCATCATAGTCTTGATGATGAACCACACTGGTTGGTTCGAAAAGCGTCAACCACGTTCTTTTGCATATGATTATTACCGAAAGAATTTCTACTAATTTATATTATGGATCACAGAAGCTTAGATTCCAAAAATTAATCATGTGATTTATTCTTTATAAAATAAATAAACTATTATTATTTTGATTTGAGTCAAACTAGCCGTTATTTTACAAATGGCTAGTTGGAGCTTTACGATCTATTTAAAGGGGTTACTTGATCAGATTTTCCATCTTGTCCTGATGATGAACCACACTGGCTGGTTCGAAACGCGTCGACCAAGTCTATTTTGATGTGATTTTCACCGAAATATTTTAATCAAGGTTTGTATTTTTTGAAAGTTTTTTTTTTCGAAACGGAACATTCGCGGTGCGTCATAATGAAATAGCGCACCGACTGCATATTTTTATAATTTTTTATGACAGTAATTTCGTGGTGCGCTGTGATAACAGAGCGCCCCGGTGCACTCTTTCAGACAAGGCGCACCGATTTTTTTTTTTTTTTTTTTTAAATATTTACGCAAGGGCCGACATGGATTGAGATCCGACTATGTAGGTCAACCCATTCATTGGATGTCTTAGGTTTATATTTAGCAATATAAACCCTATAAATATAAATTGAAAAGCCCTAATTCTGAAATCACAACAAGTGGGAGAAGATAGGGCAGAAACAAAAATAATGTAGGGTATGCTTGTAAAATGGTTTTGTTCAAAACAACGCATTGTACGGTGTGCCATAATGTAATAGTGCACCGGTGCCATATGTTACATATGGCGCAATGATAAAAACATAATTTGTTTGTTTGTTTGTTTGTTTTTTTATTTTTATTTTTATTTATTTTTATCACTGTACTTACGCTTTGCGCTGGTATAACCAAGCGCACTGGTGCGCAATGTTACGTAGGGCACACCGGTGAAAAAAAATCTGTATTTTCTTAAGATGGACGCAATGGCCAACACGGATTGGGATCCGACTATGTAAGTCGTCTCGTGTGTTGGATTTCTTATGAGTACAGAAACCCTATAAATCTAAATTGAAAAGAAAGAGGGAGAAAAAATGACAGAAACAAAAATAATCTAGGGTTTTGTTTCTAAAAATTGATTTCTTTTTTTTTTATTTTTGTTTCTGAAAATTGCAGAAAAGGTAAAAAACTGCAGAAACAAAAAGTTAAAAAAACAATAAAATTTGATTTTGTATTTTACTTCATAAAAAACTAGAGAAAAAATAAAATAAAACAATAGACTTTGATTTCTTATTTCACTGCATAAAAAAAACTGCAGAAAAAAAGTACGAAAAAAATAAACTTTAATCACGTCGTTTAAAATTATATGGTACAAGGTTTGAATTACCAGAGGTTTGGAATTCGGATTGTCTGAATACTTTTGTTCAAACGTATTTCCCTGCTCCACAGTGCTCTTGTGCTCTATTTGCTCCAGTTATGTATCCTGCAAATCTCTGGCTGAATTTTTTTGCAAAAATAGTGAAATAATGAAAAGTGTTTAGTATTTAAAGAAATGTTTTATGAAATTAGATTTTCGAAAATATTTTGCCGCCCAATTTTCAATTTACCGCTTTTTTTTCACTTAAAGAAAATAGGGTTGCGCTTTTTTTTTGTGGTTATTTGTTTACTGGTGTGTTGTTTAATTGAGCCGCACCGATGCTACTTGTTAAAAAAGCGCACCAGTGCGCAAGATAAAGAACTGACCGGTGCAATTATCTGAACAGTACGCACCAAAATTACATTTAGGTTTGTGCACCAAAGTTTATTGTTGTTTTGCTCAAATGCAGGGAGAAAATATCACATATTATATGAAATGGACAATTCTTCAAAATCCAGCTCGTTCCATAATATTTCTCAAAGTCCATCGCGGAGTTCTCCCTATCCATGTGGATACGTAATATTTAGTTCAAATTTGTTTTAATTTTTCACAATCTAATTGAATTTATTTATGTTTTTTTATCTATGTAGTCAATCATGCATAAATTAATTAAATTTATGATGTATACAAATTTCCAGGTTCATGCAGATTCATCATCGAGTTTAGATGCACAAATTATATTCAAAGTACTGCTCCAAAACATCGAAAGTCCTTATCAGGAGCTGCATACCGCAAGACGCATTTGGTAGATGAAAATAGACAACCACTTCACCCTGCCAATTGTAACAATATTGCATCTTCTAGCCACAATCTCGGGACAATGATGGTAATTATAATTATAATTGTTTGGTATATATATTGATTAATATGTAATTATTTCAATGTCAAACCAATTTATAATCATGCAATATTGTCAATGTGGTTATAAATTGATATCATAATATTTTGTACTAATCATGTTCAATTTTTTATTTTTTTTAGGATTCTAGTGATGATAAATGACCTACCTACCATCTTCTGTTGCACCCCACGACAATGTCAAATCGAGAGAAGATTGAATTAAGAGAAAAATTTGGAGAGGAACGATACTAAGAATGGTTGAATCAACCACCGATTCAATTCTCGCTACATCCAGATTCACCAATTAGGAATGACTACAGCAATAGTAGTTCTTCACAAGCTGGCAATGGAGACAATCAAATAGAGGTTGGTATGGATGATTAATTAAGGGATACGACTGCCATGGAGACATTTTTCTTAGATGCATTCCAAAATGATGATTAGAAAGGGGAAGATGCTCATATTGCTAACACCTTTTTCGAAAGCCTTAAATTTGCTTCCACCACCCCTCTCTTTGGACCCGGCGATCAGTCAAAGTCTACCTAGTTGGAGACAATGATGTTACTGTACAACTTGAAAGAAAATTTTGGCTTGTCGAATGCATGTTTCTCAGAACTTTTAAGGTAAGTTACCATAAAGTACTTCCCTTATATATAAATTTGAAATATAATCAGTACGCTACAATGAACATTACAAATGTTAAATTTTATGAACGTTAATAATTATATCGACATTAATGTAAATTTATTAATATAGTTTTCCATGATCACCAACTACAGGTTATTCAAAGATAAGGTTCTTCTGAGTGATAATGTTTTTCCCGGTAGCTGCGAAGAGGCAAAAAAATTGTTGAAATTGTTGGGTGTTGAGTACATATCATATCATGCATGTCCAAATGATTGTATTCTATATAGAGGAGAATATGCAGACAAAGAGATGTGTCCGAAATGTGGGCATGACAGGTACGATAAATAAAAAAAGAAGGGTAAATCACGTACTGGTCCTCCTTTGAAGATATTGAGGCACATGCCTATAATCCCAAGGATTCAAAGGCTCTTTCGTTGTAAAGAATTAGTTATGTTGTAGGGATGGCATGCCTCACACATAATTGAGTTGGAAGTTATGCGAATACCAACTGTTTCAATAGCCATGAAGCATATAGAGGATATATGGCCCGAAAAATTCAAGAATGAAGTACGAAGTCTACGACTCAACATAGCCATGGATGGCGTCAACCCATATTCCCTCCAGAACACCAACTATTCTATTTGGCTTGGAGTAGTGATCAATAACAATATCCCCCCATGGTTGTCCATGAAGAATGAACATCTTATGTTGGCTCTCATAGTCCCTGGTAGAAGACAAGTGACGAATATGGATGTCTACTTACAACCACTAGTAGATGAATTGAAGGAATTATGGGATGGGATAAATGTATGCGATGTATCAATTCCCATCGCAGCAGAGAGGATGTTTACATTGTATGGCATATGTCTTACACGACACATGATTATCCAGGCTTAGGAGTTTGCTCTGGTAAATTACATGTTTAATTTATTGATTTGTTTATATATAATGTAACAATATTCTTTCACATATTAGTTATTTAATTCGTTGTAATATTATTTGTTCTAATCTTCATGATATTCTTTAACGTTCCATGCATATTAATTAATGTATACAAATATAATCTCGCAGGTCTTGTAACAAAAGGGTATTTTGGATGTAAATGTTGTGGACCTTCTCTGAAAGCTAGATGGTCCAAGGACCTACGAAAGCTAGTTTATGATTTCTCTAGGATATTCCTACCAGAACAACACCCTTACAGAAGAGCAACATCTACTTTCAATGGTAAATGAGAAAGAACCCAAAGACCTCCAATAATGACACCAACTGAATGGCTTAGAGCATATGAGAGAGAGAAGGAGAAGGAGTTCACAGAAATGTTCGATTCAAATGGGGAGCCTAAGTTCGATGATCCAGATTTCTTCAACACCTATGTTGAGAAATTGCCCATTGGGATGAAAAGGAAATCTATCTTTTATGACCTCCCATATTGGGAGCATCTTAAGATTGCCCACTTATTAGATCCCATGCATATATTTAAAAATGTTTCATCTTCTTTATGGAGGCACATATCATCGAAAACAGTGACACATTGGCGATTAAGAAAGATCTTATTACTTCAAAAACTAAAAATAAATATTGGCCAAGATGATTAGAAAGTACGGGATTAGAGGCAGGCGTTGGTCCCTCTAATTCATGGTTTTTCAAAGAAGGTGATGTCCCATGGATTTTAAAAAAAGATGATATATCTTTGGCAGAGGAAGTTATAATGGATGTGAGGGTGCCAACTTCATATGGGTCTTCACTACGACGTTGCTTCACCGTGGATGACTATTTTTCGGGGTTGAAATCGCATGACCATTTGAATCTTCTAAGAGTACGTATAATGTCAAAAGCATGATTTTATTATTTTTTATATTAATAAATTTATCCCATGCGGTGATCATAAAACATAACTAATTTTGTATATTATTGCACGTTTTTATAACTTTGCAGTGTCATTATCCTTTGTTTGTGCGTGGGTGTGTGAAACATGAATTCCCTCAAGACCTAGGATGCGCCATATCTAAATTATCTGCATTTGTACGTTGGATCACATCAAAGGAGATTCATGTGGCTAGCATTCCACAGTGGCATCAAGAGATAGTTGAGATTGTTTGTATGTTTGAGAAGGAACTGCCGACGAGTTTCATGGACTTACAGGTTCATCTTCTAATCCACCTGGTAGATGAGGTTGAATTAGTTGGGGTTGTTTCTTGTCGTTATATGTTCTTCTTAGAGGGGTACATGAAGAAATTGAAAGGTTTTGTTCGACAAAGGGCAAAACCCAAGGGGTCTATGGCAGAGGGGTACATATCATATGAGTCTTTCTACTATGCCAGTGAGTACATCAAGCAGATCGACAACAGACCAGGTGCAGTGATTTGGGGCGATGAATTGGATGAAGACAAAAGGGAAGGAGAGTTGCTCCAAACAAGTGGAAAAAAGCACTTGATAAAGAGTAAGCGACTTATAATTTTTCAAATTTTGAAAAAGTAATTAATATTCATCTTGAATTTCGATATAATGTATATTTTGATCTCTAAGTACTATATAATGTTGGTTTTATTTCATCAGCGAATGCAGAAATTGAAGCAATCAATAAATTCATTCTTTACAATTCTGATGCGACACAACCGTGGGTTGCATTGTACGAACAAAAAAGAATGAAATGGGACAGTGACAGGAAATAATTCAGACGGTTGAATGGTATAAGTGTGCCTTATCCCGATCATTTAAGAGAAAATATGCCAAAAATATGCCCCAACAGTTGGGTTTCTGACCAAGTTAGAGAGAAATACGGTGCTATCGGTCGTTACCCGCGTGCTGAAGAGGATGCGCTAAACGTAGGGATTGGGTGTAGCAACTCGGTAATAATTTATATGTAAATTTGAAACTTATATTAAGACATCTACATTTCATATTTTAACTGTTGGATTATTATTTATAAGACACATGACACTTATACGATTTTTTAAACTTTTTTATAATAGGTGCATTTGTTCCCATCTATGTGGGCATATGGACACCATTTTCACACAGAAAATGCCGATGCTAGAAACATCACACAAGACTGTGGAGTGGAAGTCGAGTTCTATCAATCTATTCGATCTAGCCACCGTGATCAACAACTAGTAAGAGGGACGTTAGGTTACGTCGGAAAGATACAAGAGATCATTGAAGTGGATTTTTCTTCTTTCCAATATGTTATTTTTAGGTGCAAGTGGTGGGACAACTTTGATCGAAATAATGTAAAAGGAAGACCGTGATAGTAGGCTGATATGTATCAACTCTAGAAAGATGTGGGATGAAGCTAAGGAGCCCTATGTTTTCCCTAAACACTGCAACCAGGTGTTTTTCTACCCAGATGTGTTGGATAGGGATTGGTGGTTTGTATTGACACATGACCCTAGATCAAAACATATTTTCGAGAACAATAGTATTATCATGCCATGCGAGCTAGAAGATAATGAGGGTGATCATGAGAACCGATAGTGATATGGTACAATATGTGTTATTTCATCAATATTTATACTTTTTAAGATGAGTTTTTTGAAATATTAATGTAATATGTATTTTGAATTAATTGGTAATTTGAATTGTGTTAATGTTAAAATCAATAATTCACTTGATAATTTGGTATTATGTACTTGATCTCAAAAACAATGGCGTATTGTATAATTTTTTTTTTTTTGTATCTAAGATCATAATAAAATAATGATAATTCTAATTAAGTACAGGAATTTATTTTCTAAATTTCCTTATGTTACAATAAATCATATTATTCTATATTTATTATTTTACAATTATTTAAAATTTTAAAATTTACAAATTTTAAAATGTTAATAAATTCATTTCACATTAATACAATTAAAATTTTACAAATATTTTACATACAATTACAATTACAATTATAATTAGAATTATAATTATTAGAATTACAATTACAAATTTACAATTTCACGTACAATAACAATTTTAGAATTTTACATATATACAATTACAATTTTACAAATTAAAAAATTACAATTACAATTACAATTTTAGAAATTTACATATATATCATTACAATTACAATTTTAGAATTTTAAATACAATTAGAAATACAGATATTACAAATTTACAATATCATGATCATATGGTATTTATAAATTAATTAATAAACATCAGGTTCATGATAAGCATCATAAAAACATCATATTTGACTAAAAAACACATTCAAAATTGCTAACTGCATCATCGTGATCATGATCATCTAACAAAACACAATTAACATTATATATTAACATCATCAGTACAACACAAACATCAAATATACATCTCATGCTATCACATACACATCTATCTACAAGCTACACATTAAATGAACATATCTAACATGACCTAACAACATACACATAATGATGATCAACAACATGTAAATTAAGTACAACTACAAAATGAACATAAAATACATGGACCATATTATATATATATATATATATATATATATATATATATATATATATGTACATATATATATATATATATATATATATATATATATATAACTGAATAATGTTAAATATATACAACTGTAATATAAATGTTATGGATCAGCCGATGACCGAGCCTCATCTCCATGATGACTGCTGGTAGATGTTAGTGGAGGCTCATGCAAATCTGGCGTGGCGCGAGGCCGTGAATGATCATGAGATGTCGATGGTACATTGCGCCTCACAGACTGTCCATCATGTGTTGCGGCTCGCTCGTAACGTGCGACAATCCTTGTCAGTCGCATAAAAGATGTCGTAACTCCTATGACATGCCGCATCAGGTTGTACATGTCACGCGGCATGCCTCTCCACATCTGTAAGAGCCTATCATTGGCCTTTATATCTCTGAAATCAGCGGGGCGGATGCTCGCCTCAACAAACAATGCAATGAGTTGGTCGGCCAACTCCATCCTGTATGTAGCATCACTCAGACGTTGAACACAGGCTGGCGCACCAGCAGGAGCAGGTCTCTGATCTGCACCAGCCTCCTACTGATCCTCGCAGGGAATATCTGGCATCATGCCCTCTGCATCAACATCAAGATCCAAAACTTTATCAGGTGGTGGTGGCGGCATCTGATCCTCACCATCATAAGAGCCAATGTCTGCAAAATATATACGAGTACACAACAATAATTAGACAATTTCATTACACAATTTAATAAAAACAAGTTAAAGAAAATGTTAGAATAAATTTAAAATAAAACAGCAATATTACCTCTATCGTCTGGCGGCTCATCATCTGTGAAGAGGATGTTGGCATACCCTCGCCAATCCAACCACGCATAAGGACAGGGGACCATAACGAAGGGATGCTCAAAAACACTGGCTAGCAACCCCAGTGCATCATCTGATATCCTCGCTGGAAACAGAGTCTCCTCCCTCATGGGCATCATCTATCGCCACATATGCATACATGCCTCAGTAATCGGCCTACGAGGTTGCCGAAGAAAAGAAGGTCTCGTCTCCGAAAACCTCTCAAAAAATAAACAAAAAATCTCTAAATCAAAAGGGAAGTTGACCCTCCCTTGTGCACGAGCATGACATCTATCTAATGCTGTACAGAACTGCCGTAAAAAATGGCAAACCACCTGAAAATTCGTGGCTGCTGTAGTAAAGAATCAACATAATATAAAAGCTGGCAACTAATGTGTTGCTCATCATTGGTGTTGTGTGAAATGGTCAAAATGATAAGTGAGAGACACTGGACCTCCTCACAACCAAACGCACCAATACGTAATTGTCCTCCGAAGACCTAAAAATCTGAAGGAGACAATATATCTAGTCTAATGTATCTCTGGGAGTAAACTAACTAACTCCCTGCCACACAACCAGCTGGAACCTTGGGGAACGAGGGAAAATACAACCCTCTCCTCAAAAGCCCTGTCATAAAATATACATCCTCCTCAGTGGGTGTGTACCACTGGTCGATACCAACTCGGAAAGCCTATTGCTGGGCATTCCACATTCGGATAAGATGTCTCAAAAAACCACTATGGGACTTTAGGGAAGTAGCCTCCTCATAGAACTTGAGGAGACCTACCTGCCTTAGGAGCCCCTGCGTTGCTGCTGTAATACGGCAAGGGTACGCATCTCTCTCCCTCTCTCTTGCCTCCCACAGGCGAACCATGTTATATTGTTCCGCCTGTTGTTGTTGTTATTGCTTCTCTTCTCTCCTTTCACGTCTCTGAATGATTGACATATTAAACACAATTTTTTAATTAAATGACACATGTATTTACAAATATACGTATATAAATATTTTTTGAAAAATAAATAAAACAATAGTCGGTGCGCCACAAACAAAGTCACGCACCGGTAACGGTGCGTCCCTCCACAGAGACGCACGGGCGACGGTGCACATAATGATATAAAAAGCATCAGGAGCGGTGCTCCAGAAAATATTTTTAGCGCAACGTTCACTAAGTGTGGTGTCAGGAGGCTGGTGCGCTGACTTCACAATATGCCTCGGGGCTTATAGCTAATCATCACACCGCCCTCCTGCCACCGTACATAGTCATAGGGTGCGGTCAGGTATCTGAGCGCACCGCTCTTTATCGTAAAATTAAAAATTACACGGTGCACCTTTAGAATCCACCCCGGAACCGGTGCGGATACACTTAACACCGGTTTGCCAACCTGAATTGTTGACAATGTCGATTTGCGGTTCCAGTGTGCCAAAAAACTTACGTGCCCTAGGGAAAATAATTTGGTCAACACACCTGGTGGCCGCGATTCAACATTGTCAACGGTGCGGCCTGGTAAATGACCGCACCGCACTTTTAAATTTTTTTAAAATAACATAGTGCGCCTCGCGGTACTGCCTCAGAACCGGTGCGGACTCCTTCAGCTCCGGGAGCGGTGCCGCCTGTAAATTTACAGGCAGCACCGCAACCAGTGCGAGCCGAACGGCTCGAGCGCACCACGCGACATTTTTTTTTTTTCAATGGTTAATTTTAAGGTTTTTTCAAATTCTAATCCACTAAAATATTTAATTATGGAAAAACAAGAAAAATACATGTACATTTACACGTCAAGGAGGCATATTGGCTGTACAATTTAAAAAAGAAAATTTGTCCATTGTTTTATAAAATTCAAGCTAGAGATTGGTGGCAATGTACAGCAGCAGTGTGTGCAATAAGTGTAATGGGAGCACGGATTTCAGTGCGGCTCAAGCAAGGATAACTTGCACCGGTGCTTGAGGGCTTTGTAGCACTGACAAAAGTGAAAAATGCGGTTTTTTGGCCGTAATTTTTTTTTTATTTAACCTTGTTCCGGTGCACGGGGTTCTTACTGGAGTACCGGTGCGTTGTCTTAATGCCGCACTGGGCGCTTTCTGTTTTTGCGCGCTTTTAGGAGGCACCGGGGCAGAAAACTGTAATGCACCAATGTGCTACAGTAACTTGACGCACCGGTAATGGTGTCCGGTGAACCAATGATTTTTGCAGTTTTTTGGGCGTAATTTTTTTATTTAACCCTATTCTGGTGCGTGAGATTTTTACCGCAGCACCGGTGCGTTTCCTGTATGCTACGCTGGGATCTTTCTGTTTTCGCGCGCTTTTAGGAGGCACCAGGGTGGCGTAACGTTATCACATTGGTGCTCTACAGTAACATCACATTGGTAATGGTGTCCGGTGAACCAATGATTTCTGCGGCTTTTTTGCCATAATTTTTTTTTATTTAACCCTATTCCTGTGTGCGGGATTTTTAGAGTACTGGTGCATTTGTTGTATCCCGTAGCAGGCTCTTTCTGTTTTCGCGTGCTTTTAGGAGGCACCGAGGTGATGTAGTTTTAAGGCACCGGTGCTCTATAGTATCATGATGCACTGGTAACAGTGTCTAGTGAACCAATGATTTCTGCAGTTTTTTGGCCGTAATTTTTTTATTTAACCCTATTCCGGTGCGCGAAATTTATGGGGACCCGGTGCGTTTCCATCATTCCGCCCAGGAATTTTATGTTCCGCTCACTTTTATGATGCACCGGGGCTTGCAGATGTGAAGCACCAGGGCTTTACAGTAACCTGATGCACCAGTAACGATGCCCGGTGAACCAATGATTTCTGCGGTTTTTTGGCCGTAATTTTGTTTGTTTTAAACCCTTTTCCGGTGCATGACATTTACAGGGATCCCGGTGCGTTTCAGTCATTCTACACCAGGACGTTTATGTTCCGCGCGCTTTTTATGAGGCACCGAGGTTGACGATATGACACGCACCGGTGCAGTTGTTGAATTAAAAGCACCGGGAGGGTGTGTGCGGAGTGCACTGTTTCCGGTGTGCCAATGTTTTATCCTCTAGAATCCTCCACTAGAACAAACGTCTGGGATATTTTATTTTGTTTTCATTGACTTATCACATTGAAGTGTTTTTTTTTAACATTTAATTTTTTAAATTTATTAATTTCCTATTAATTTATGAAATAAAAATAATCTTTAATATTTCTAAAAGAAAGGTGAATAATACGATTATATAGGTAAATGAGTTGGGTAGAATTTTTATAACACTGATTATAAAAGTAAAAGTAAAAAAATTTAAGATCACTGTACTTTATCTTGATTATAAAAGTTCAAAAATTTAAAAAATTATTTTTGTAAAACATTGATTTTTTTTTTTCAATTTTAAGATATTTTGATCACAGAATTTTGTAATGGTTACATTTTACAAATGTGAATTTTAATGGGGATTATATTTTCAATAAAGTAGAACAAAACTAAAGAGAATGTTTTTTTTTTTAAGTTTATTTAAACATATTTATATTTATAGATGAATATTTTATGATATTATTATGGTAGAATTTAACACAACTTTTTAATTGTTTTAATGATATTTCATATAGTGATAATGATATATAGGCTTAAATGAATAGGACACTCATAGAGTGTTGTTCTTTTTAGGTATTTATATCTTTCTCTCGAATCTTGTATGAAGTAATTAGAATGTGAAGTCGATTCATGTCAATATGTCAAGGTTTCTTCATTGCTTCACTTGTTAACCTTGATATTAATACACCACTATAATATAGTTTTTTAGTGGATGTTCTGGCTCTCTTCAAGGGTTCATAATAAACATGGGTATGCTTAGTGAGATTTACAAAGCTTATCTTTAGTCCACATGGTTTGAACATAGAGAATTGTTTTCTCTTCAACTTTAACATTATTCATATTCATTTCAATTGTAATGATAGTTTCATTCAACATTCAAGGTACACGAGACTTTAGCTACCTTACAACCTAAGAATCCTTTTTTGCCTGATTCATAGTTTTTCTTTCCCTAGTTTCATATTAAATATGATAATCATATTCCTCAAAAGCATAATATTTGTGAGATTTGTTCTTTATAGTCTAGAATTGAGGACTATTTTATATTTCAATGTACTCTTACTATAAATTAGACAATAGCTCTTTTGGTTTTTCAGAAATTCACTTGATTTTCTCTAAACATTTAAATAACATAGAAAGAACTAAAATGTTTAACCTTCTACTTATAGAAATTCAACCTTTATCATAAAACCAATCCCAAAATTAACGTACCTATATTGATTACCTCTTACTTTTATCTAGTAAAAATAAGTGATATAACTAACTTCCAAACTTATATGATAAAACCAGAAATTCATAATCCCATATCCAAAATGATATAACTAACTTCCAAACTTATATGATAAAACCACAAATCCAAATCACATATCCATTACACATTTCCTTATAATCTTAAAACTTAAAATTACTTTTTTTAAACAAAAGCTTTTCATCTTAAATTTATCAGTAATGTGACAATTCCCAATTACTTTCTTATGAAAGAAGCAACTTACATAAGCCAATGGAAACCACTTGTATCATATGTGTGTACGGGGAAATGGATTTGGAAGACAACTAAGCCACCGATATAGTCGCATAGGAATCAGCCGTGGGAAATGGATATGACAGACCACTCTGATACTTGAATCATGCTCGTTCATTTGACTTTCTTCGAACATATTATATATATATATATATATATATACACATAATTCTCTATTTTTTTATCATATGTTTTCATGGTAATTTTAAAAACAAATGTGGATCTTTGTGAATAGTGGTGGTACGAAGTTGGTATAATTATTTTTATTAATAGATTTTTGGAATTTAAGAGAATAGCAAGGTCAAATAAATGGTTTCACTTTTATTTCTTAAATTTCAAATAAATGGTTTCAATTATTTTTTGCTTTCAGATTTGAGAAATATTTTGAAATAAAATCAGGTAAAACTATTAATTTAATTTTTAACTCTTTTAATTTTTGAAAATTAATTTAATTTCAAAATATTTTGGAAATTTACAATAAAATTTAAGGATTAGTTTACAGTGTTCTAAAAATAAATCAATTATTTTTTTCAATAAATATTTTGAGATAAAACCAAGTAAAACAATTAACTTAATTTTAATTCTCTTAAGCCTTCAGAATTATTTTAATTGATTGAATTCCCATAACTAAAACCCCCTCACTCATATATCACTGAATCAATACTAAAACCACTTCACTAATAGAAAGTGAATAATAGAAAATTAGTCACTAAGTCAATACTAAAACCACTTCACTAATAAAAAGTCATTGAGTTAATACTAAAACCACCTTGCTAATAGAAAGTCACTGAGTCAATACTCTTGGAAGCGGTAGGGATTAAGCTCCACTAATAAGCAAATCTGATGTCATCCAAATATCTACAATCAAATGAAGTTCCAGTTAAAAATACTCACTTGGGGATGAGGAGCAAGTAGACACTCCTGATCACCATTCCATTTGAAAGGAATTTCTGAGAGAATTTTTTTTTATAAACTAGACATTAAAAATATTTTCTTATTTTTTCTTTCTATTAAATTTTACATGATATAGATACTAAATCCTCTGCTTTGCAGATACTAAATCCTCTGCTAAATCCAGAGCTCAAATGATAGGTGGAGGCTCTGGATATTTTATGAGCCTTCTTTGTTTGCCTTTTTGACTTCCTGCGAGTAACCAAAGGATCATCAATGGTTACGCCATATTTACTGCAGAAAGATTTAGTACCAGGTAGCCTATTTAGATTTTCTATAGAGTTTGTCATTTTGGAACTGGTACATAAAGTTATCAACACCTTAGTGATGATAGAATAGATTTCTCCCCATAAATAAACTTCAAGGGGTAAGGGGAAAACTTCTTGCAGCTTCAAAATGTCAACCAGCTTTGAAGGAAGTGTTGCAAGGTAGACTTGTTTCCACAAAATGTTCTTTGGTTCTTTAACCAAGAAAATCCTCTGTATCCAATCTCTGTGGAAGTCTTCATATTGATTGATATTTCTACACTTCAGATTCATTAAAACCATCTCATGTTTATCTGAAAGTGTAACATCAACACCACAAAAATGCTCTTGGATCATAGTAGTCAGTGCACCAATCATATTGTTCTGTGAGGTGTCATCTGGATTAAAAAATACATCTCCATTTTCATCTTTCAGAACTTCCCTTCCCATCTTCTCAATCATTGCAGGGGAATATTCTAGTTCCCACCATCTTGCAAGTGTTCCTGTGCAACACTGAATCAAAGTTTTGCAGGATTCTACTTCAGTTTTTCCTGCAACACACATGAGCTTATATTCGGTGATCATTTGATCAAGCATCTGCCTTATCTGTGTAGTAGTCAGATTATCTAAATTCCACTCTTTATGACTACTTTCAAAAAATGTTTCCTGAGTAGGGATCTTTCCAGCACCATAAAGATCAGGAGCAGAATGTCGAGTAAACTGTGGCTCAAGTGGCTCATAGACAGGGAGAACTTGAGTCTCTATATCAGACTCATGGGAGAGAGATGATATGGTAAGCTTTTCAGACTTGGAGATAGACTGTTGTGATGGAGCTTCAACTTCTTTAGGGAATAACTGAGGAAACTTAGAGACTGGACTTTCACTAAGTTCATGAGTATGGATACTTTTTCCCTTTTGCAAAAATGAAGTTGGTATAGGCTTATCAATTTTCTTCAAACTCAATCTGTCTACTTTCTCAGACATATTTGAAATCAAATGCCTTGTAGAGATAGATTGTTCTATGATACAATTCTCTACTTCATCAATCTTTTTAAAAGATTCTAAAGAATAACCTTTAACAACAGAAGAATTATATTGTACAGAATTCAAAGAATTATTTACATCATTTATAGAGACTTGGACTCTATTTATCTGATCCTTTATTGTGGCAGCTTTAGCTATATTTTTCTCAAGACTAGTGAGAGAAGTGTTTGTCTTGTTAACTTGTTCACTGACCTTTTGTACTCTACCTTCAACTCCTACTGCAGCAGTATCCTTTTGAACTAAAGGATAAGCATTGGCTGTATTATGTCCTTCTCCTAGGACAATGCTTTTGAAAGGAGGATAGGAGGTAGATGTTTCAATTTTGCTACCATCTGGGGCTATCCAGGAATGTGAAGAGGAGGATGTAGAATCATTCATCAAAACAACGTCTGATTCCTTAGTCTTTTTCCATGAATAGAAAGAAATCTAGACATTTCTTTCTTCCATATATGCTTTCCATTCATTGGCTAATTTTATCTTCTCTTCTGGTGAATGTGTAAGACCAAATTCATCAGCCTGTGGATGAGTATATATGTCCCAATTCAACATCTGCTTCATCCATGGAGCAGGGATCTGATTTTTAGAACATCCATCCATCAAAGTATAAAACTTATGGATCTCAGGGACTAATGGTCTTTTACAGCCTTCTGGCAGATCTTTAAATCTGCATTGTGGGATCAGCTGGTATTTTTGCTCTAAATAACCAAGTCCATATTTAGGAGAGTTTGCAGGCCTCATATTTGTAAAAATAGAAGTTAGTCTTGGATCTTCATATTCTAATGTGGGCACTAGATGCATCATAAGAACATGTTCATCATCATCATGGGGAAAAGGGATGTCTGAACATTTAGGATTAGGACAGGGAGTGACTGAAGTGGAAGGAGGGGCTTCACCGGTTCTAAGATTATGGTTCTTATGGATCACAAGGTATGCAAGCTGACTCAGATTTACTTGCTGTTGACATTGAGGGCATGCAACTGAAAGAGGTTGGAAGTTAACTAATTGAGAAAACTCAAAAAGAGAAATGTGCTGACAAGAATTTACAATTATGGAACATGCGGTATCTAACAAACTAGGTGGTATATACATTGATGATTTTTTACATTCGGCTTCAATCCTACGCCTATCAATGGTAGACCTTCTAGGGAAAGACAACGTGGTAGTGGATTGATTTTCCAAAATATTTGTAGAAGTAATTTTCTGTGCAGAGATGGGCTTTGGATTAGGCACTACCCAGTGTTCTGGAAAAGTTAGATCTTCCCACTTAATGGCTTGATGCTCAACTTTTTGGTTCTTGGGATCTGTCATGACAATGACATTGGTTTTTGAATCTCTGCTGGGGGCATGGAGGACTGCAGGGAACATAGTACTGCTGTGACGAAAACATCCTCTGGTTTGGATAGCGATATTGTTTCTCTTTTTCTTCATGTCAAATCCAGAAGTTTGGATTTGTAGCTGTAGGATATCGCTCATGGTTTCATCATAAACATACACAAAGAAGTTTGGGTAACAGTCAAACCAGACTGGTCCATTTGACAATGGGGAAACTATTCCTCCTATTAGGGATTCTGTATATTTGTTATGGGTTAGGTCACGAATTGTGGCTAACACATAAGTATCTAAACCTTGATGGGTCAAGGCATGGATTCCCACCCGAATACAACCAAGATGTAAAAATTTAGTCCCCAATTTCTTTGCTTCTGCTTGGAGCTGTTTTGGATTTAATAGCGGAATTGTTTGGACACAATCAGAGTTCTCTTCTATAGAACTTATGGATTCTTTTATTGTGATTCTCGTGGCAGCTTTGAGATGCCACACCCATAAATCTGCATAGACCTCAGATGCACATATTTTTGGTAGAACCCATTTGGCCTGAGGCTCAGCCTCTTCATACAACAACTTTGATTGATTAGAAGGGA